>ML779279.1:496043-537343 GCA_009831015.1 Picea engelmannii | reverse complement strand
TATATATATATATTGTTTATTATTAAGCTTCACACTAGAAGAGAGGAGATCTACAATCTAAAAAAAATATGTTTGATAATGCTAATACCCTCTTAGCTTGCACTAATGGAAGGCCTTATAATTTCAAGGATATATTGACTTTCATAGTTTTAAAAAGTATAAAATTATATTATAAATATTGAAACTACCTTATATTTTGCTAGAAAAAATAACATATCAATGCTAAAAAAACTCAAATTTCACATAGTTATTCACAATTTCTATAAATAAAAATTATATATTGTGAAAACCAATTCAATTTCCTATTTTTCAACTTTTTACAACATATTCAAATTCATTGTAAATATATCTTGAATAATCTCTCATTATTGTTTTTCCATACTCACATTACCAAAGCTTCATGAGAAACCATCATTAACTTACACTCACCCATATATAAATTTAAATATTTACAAATAATAATATAATTAAATGTATAATGTTAAATTATGAAGAACAAAAACAAAAATTTAATCAACTACCAAACTAATAAATGGTCAATGAACAACTCATTGATTTTAACATTCATATTAAAAAAATCCAAACGTCGACTTTCATATGTATGCACATAATAAAAAACCATATTAGTAACATCCCCTAATAAAACTTTTAAAAATTCATAACTAAAATATTGATTCAGCAGGTGTATAGGAAAGTTCAATACCTGCATTTAAGTTGACTTTCTGAGGATTGTGCATTAAGGGATTGCCATCGTAGAATAGTTTACTGAGTTCTCGCTAATAAACTTGATAAATAACATCATAATGAAGAACCCAGAATTTAATAGTATAGATACACAAGTTTTTTCCCTAATTCTCCTCTAAAATAGGGATGGAATTGACTTTTATTCTTAAATAAAATTAATAATATATTGTCATTGTAGAATTAAAAATCAATATCATAGAAAGTTTTACAACTTTTGTTTGTTCCTGTATTTGTTGGGTATATCAATCCTTAGTTGACTGCATTTTTTAAATGTCTACTACCAACTCCAACTGATTTTAAACCTAATAACACTGACAGACAAATGGGCATATACACACGTTCACAGAACACCATTCTCAAAGTTCCCTTCGTCTATCATCGTATACTTTGATGTAGTTGAAGCTTCAAAAGTCTCAGCACCTCCCTCCATGTTGGAAGAATTTGTTTTTTTAGAGGAAATATATACACAGCAATAGTAAGTATATACACACAATACAGTATGGAGGTTAGCAGCAAGATAGTTTTCATATTAAGAGTGCCTATTGGTATCCACTGGGCTCGTCGTCGCTATGATCTTCTTGACAACACACCAAAGGAAGATGGAGAAGATCACAAAAGAAAATTCAGCAGAAAAAGGGCTCCACCCACGCTCAGATTGGGTCGTCATAGGAAGAAGGGATTATCCATAGCTGGCATTTGCAGGAGGTTCCGTGTTCGGATCTTGAGGGCGTACAGGGAGTTACAGCTGTGGAAAGGGCTCAACGCTTTCTTCCATCGACTTCTTGCTGAATTGATAGAGGCAGGCCCCGGAATGGAGATGATTAATTTCGGCGCTTTCATCAATGCTAATTCTTTGTAACATATTTATAGATAGATGGATGTATGTGTGTTGTTTTATGGATGATTCTGATAAATCCAACATCAACAAATTTTCAGTTCTGTAGATGAATATTGGATTTGGAGTCTATACTAGCACAGCCACATTAATTATGTGGCTGATGAACGCCGAAAAACATATTTAATTTATTAAATCCACCTTTAACTGTAAATAAAATCTAATATATCCTCTGGGTGCTCTTCTTAAACCATATCGATCGATCGCAGATATCAGAGCTCGCTTCAGTATCAATATCGATATGCTATTAAACCATATGCAAAATTTTCTGATGAACGGCTCTCCAGAAACGCACGCCGAACGCACGCAAAATTTTCACCTGTCGGCTCTCCAGAAACGCACGCAGAACGTGGCATCACAATTCACATAAATGGGATCCGTGGAAATGGGATCGGTGGCAATGAAGATGAAGCAGTCCCTGGTAATAATCTAAACGTGGCAAGAAAAAAGTTTTATAGATTTTAATTATTGGTAATCAATTAAACGTGGCAATTATATGGCTGGATAGTAATTTCTTAATATGATTAGGTAAATGTGAAAAAGTAAACATGTTAACGGATGCCTTGATAAATGCAAGAAAGTTATGAACAATAAATCTGACCCATTAATTTTGGAGGACGACTAAGAATATGCCAGCGTCTTCAATGCATAGCCATCAAATTAGGGTTTAAGGTTAAATAAAATTAAAAGATCATTAATTGTGCCCATTGTCAATAGGTATACGCCTTTCGACGTAATTAGTAATCAAAACATTGGTGATGTCCATTAGTCAAAACATTGATGATGTCTATATGTGGATCAATTAATAGGCATCACAATGCATCGATAGCTTATTGGACAGTGAATTGATATCTTTAATGGTCTTTCAATTATATCATCTTGTTGTGAAAATGAAGAAGCGGTAGTGGGGAACTAATCATACAGCTTTGAAGTTGGTGAAGTGAATGGATAGGCACTCATTATAGCTATAGTGATTATATAATTACCAATGAATTCACCAATTTCCAGCCATAGACTTGTACCAATTTTCAACATGCTCATCACATCTACTGGCACTGGTCTCTGGTATCCTGTAGTCATTGAGACGATATTGCTTTTATCCACACCCCCACCATTTAGCAAGAAATTGACTTGCAATGGAGTTGTAAGACAAGAAGATGTCTCCATATTATCTGTGCGGGCAATAAGCAGACACAATTCTTCTTGACAAGTGGGCTTTTTAGCTTGTCTTGTCTTCAACAGAAACTAGAATAGCCCGTAGGCTCGATCGTGGGTAAAACCAATGAATAATTATAGAACTAATGTGGGTAGTATTCCGTGTTTTTGGTGATGAAAGCTACTTCATACTCGTAAGGCAGTTCAATAGCTCCTTTGACATTGTTAATGTTTCATACGTATTTTGTTGGAAACATGTCAATAAGCGTTTTCATGCCCTTTCATGCACATGCATTTCAACATGCATTTCAACTTAAGTTGAAATTAGTAATATGTATACATGTATTCATTGTAAATAGGTTGTGTAAAATGTGTAATCTATTTACGAATTGTTGGTGTAACTATGTGATTTGTTCTTGATTGGTTGATAGAATTGTTGGTGTAACTATGTGATTTGTTCTTGATTGGTTGATAGATATTATATATATCAGTATACATATAGAGGTGAGAGTGCAATGTGTGTAGAGAGCAAAGTGTGTGTGAGGAGAGGATGGTTGTATGAGTGAGATTGGCTATTCTAATTCTCCTTTGAATAATAAGAATACCAAATATCATTGTTCTTGTTTTTTTTCGGCATTAGGTTTCCACATAAATCACTGTGTCAATTGTAGAATTGTTTTTTTTGGTTTTATGCGTGTTTAATCTTGCTTGCAGATGCTCTAGTTTGTTATGCTCTGTTTTGCTTCCGCTTCCCAACAAGTGATATTAGAGCTGGTTGAATAGGTGTTGCAGGTGAGCCAAGGCAAATTGTGTCCAGGTCACCTGTGAGCGCAAGAACCTTTAACATGTTTTTTGGCACTTAAGGACAAGCAAACTGAAGTATTGAGAAGTCCAGATATTTTTTGAGAACCAAAAGGTGTGATTGAGTGAGTTTCAGGTTACGGACATTCCCTGAACACTGTTAGAGGTGTGTCAACACTCTCATACTTAAAAAATAAGAAAAATTCATGAATCAAAACACTCAATTTGTGCATCACAGAACGTCGAAAAATCGACGCTCCCACATCCCCACTCAAGGAGGGCTGATCTCTAAAACTCGCGCTCCCTTTCAACACTCACACGAGCGCTGATCTTAAAAACCAAAATTCACATGGTATAAAAATTTGATGGTATGAAGTTTTTGTCTTATTATGTTGACATGGTTCTCAGCTTTCAAAGGTGAATGTTTAAAGTATGAAAAATTCATGTGGGTGGATGTTTAAAACGAGAATTTTTTTTATAATAAAAGGTGAAGTGAGTAAAAAGGTTTTTTTAGGTATAAAATATTGTTTAAAAAAAAAACTTTTTATTAAATTTTTTGGGGTTTATATCATTATTCTTTAATATTTAAAAAGATTTGGTTTTATAAGTAGTGGTTTTGGAGTTTTTTTTTGTTAATAGCGAAAGTGTAGAGTTCTAAGTTTGAGGTGGAGAAATTCAGCAGTAAGAATAGCTTTGCGCTATGGAAGTCCAAAATGCGGGATCTATTTCTGCAACAACGATTGCAAAAGGCATTGGATGGAAAACAAAGAAACCGAAAAGCATGACAGACGAGCACTGGGAATATCTTGATGCAAGAGTCCTTAGTACCATTTGTTTGTGTCTGGGATATGAAGTGTAGTTTAACATCGTTGAAGAGGAAACAAGAATAGGTTTGTGGAACAAAATAAAGAGTTTGTATATGACAAAGTCCTTGACGAATAAAATCTTGAATAGGAAGTTACAGTTTGCGGATGAAAGCAGGTACGAAAATTGTTGATCACTTGAATGTTTTCAATACTCTGATCTGTCAATTATCTAGTAGGGATGTAGCATATGAAGATGAGGATAAGGAGGTTACACTACTATGTTCGTTGCCTGAGTCTTGGGATCATCTGGTCACAACTATGTGGTTTAGCTCAACAAATTCCATTGATTATGACGTTGTTGTGGGATCTTTGTTGTCTTAGGAGATGAGGAAAAGGTCCAGTAAAGAAACCTCAACAACAGAAGCAATGGTGGTCAAAGGTAGATCTACAGAAAGAGGGAGAAGTCAGAGGGGTACATCAAGGTCTAAGTCAAAAGGAAATAAGAGTAAGAAAAAATGTTGGTTCTGTGGAAAATCTGGGCATCTCAAGAAGGATTGTTGTGAAAGACAGAATGCATCCAAAGAGGACTCCACAAAAGAAGCAAAGGAAGCTAATTTAGCAAGAACCAGTTCAAGCTCCAGTTTAGGTATGGTTGATGAGGTATTGTCTACTTTTGATGTTTCACATCAACATCAACATTGGTTGTTAGATTCTGGTGCATCCAACCACATGTGTCTTCATAGAAATTGGTTCTTAACTTACCAATCTATTGATGATGGTGTTGTTTTTATGGGAAATGATTTTTCTTGTAAAATTGTTGGAGTTGTTAGTGTCCGGATTAAAATACATGATGGTTCTATAGGAACATTAACAGATGTAAGGCATGTACCCAAACTTAGAAAGAACTTGATATCTTTGGGACTTCTATATTTTTTTGGTTACAGGTGTACAACTCAAAGTGGAGTACTAAAGGTGTCCAAAGGCATCTTAGTAGTCATGAAGGCAAAGAGGATCGTGAACCTTCATCATCTTCAAGGAAGGACAAAATTAAATCAAGAAGTGGTAGCATATGAAGATGCAAGTGACTATGTTTGTTTATGGCATCAACGTTTGGGTCATATGAGCGAGAAAGGGCTTAAAGTACTGATTGATCGTAAGTCACTTCCAAGTTTGAAGTTTTTGAATTTGAATTTCTACAAGTATTGTGTTTTTGGAAAATAGTGTAGAGAGAAGTTTAAAACAGGAAGGCATATAAGCAAAGGTATCCTTGATTACATTCATTCAGATGTTTGGGGACCATCCCCTACAGTTTATTTTGGAGGATCGTCATATTTTTTGACATTTATAGATGAATACTTGAGAAAGGTTTGGGTCTATTTACTTAAAAGAAAATCTGATATATTTAATACTTTTAAGTAATCCAAGGATTTGGTTGAAAAGAGAATTGACATGTCAATCAAGTATTTAAGGACAAATAATGGAGGTGAGTTCACATCTATGGAATTTGAGAACATCGAAAGACATAAGACCACAATTTATACTCATCAACAGAATGGTGTTGCTAAATGCATGAATAAGACTCTTCTAGAGAGAAAAACGACCATACTTAGTAATGCCAAGATGCAACAAGAATTGTGGGTAGAAGCAGTTCTTACATCATGTTATCTGATAAATCAGTCACCATCAACTGAAATAAACTGTAATATTCCAGAAGAGGTATGGACAGGTCATTCGTGTGATTTTTCAAATCTAAGAATATTTGATTGTGATGCTTATGCTCTTATTTCTAAATATTAGTGTTCTAAGTTAGATCCTAGATCAAAGAAATATGTCTTTGTCGGTTATGGTGATGGAGTTAAGGTGTACATATTGTGGGATCTTACTGTCCACAAACTCATCATAAGAAGAGATGTAGTATTTGATAAATCCTCACTCTTAAAATCAGAAGTGGTAGATGTTGAAGTGAGACAAGAACAAGTATCGCAAGTTTAACAAATTCAGTTGGAAACTCAACCATATTTAGAAAGGGAGGAGCATGAAGAAGTTCTAGAATAAGATGAAGATGCAAAAAATATCTAGGAAACTAAGGATATGCCTCAACCATCTCTAAGGAGATCTTCACGGGTTAGGAATCCTCCTACAATGTATGACGATTATGTTTCATCTATGTCTTTGGTTTCTATTGATGGAGAACCTAGTTGTTTTCAGGAAGCAATTAAGGTATCTGAAAGTGCTCAATGGAAGAAATCTATGAAAGAAGAAATGGATGCCTTAGGAAGGAATAAAACATGAGACCTGGTAGAAATTCAAAAAGATAGGAAGGTTGTCGGTTGCAAGTGGGTCTAAAAACCGAAAAAGGGTGTTGATGATAAAGTCGAAAGGTTTAAAGCAAGATTGGTAGAAAAATGGTGTTCTCAAAAGGAAGGTATTGATTTTCATGAGATATTTTCACCAGTTATGAAACTTGTTTCAGTTCGTGTTGTGTTAGCACTGGTTTCTTTACTTGATCTTGAGTTAGAGCAGCTAGATGTTAAAACAACATTTCTACATGGACATTTAGATGAGGATATATATATGGAACAATTAGAAGGTTTATTTCAGGATTGTAATAAGAGGTTTGTTTGCAAACTCAAGAAGTCATTATATGGCCCGAGACAGTCTCCCAATAAATTGTACAAGAAGTTTGATTCATTCATGGTGAGCCTAAATTTTACAAGAAGTGAATATGATCATTGTGTTTACTTTTAAAAGTTGGAAAATGACATGTTCATTATTTTGGTGTTATATGTTGACAATATGCTTGTGGCATGCAAAATCATGGTCGAAATAAATCAGTTAAAGGCTCGGTTGGCTAGGGCATTTGATATGAAAGATCAAGTAGTAGAAAAACAAATCTTAGGCATGGAGATACACAAAGACAAGAAAAATGGTAAGCTGTGGTTATCACAACAGAAGTATGTTGAGAAAATACTTATGAGATTTGGTATGAATAATGTGAAACCCATACAAATCCCTTTGGATTCCCATTTCAAGATTTCTTTAGGTTTATTTCCTAGTAGTGATGAAGAAAAGGATTATATGTCTTGTGTACAATATGTTAATGTAGTGGGAAGTTTGATGTATGCGATGGTGAGTACTAGACTAGATATTTCACATACAGTTGGTGTTGTCAGTCGATACATGGAAAATCCATGAAAAGAGCATTGGGAAGAAGTGAAATGGGTGCTTCAATATCTTAGAGGCACAAGCATTTTTTATCACCTATGATGGTTCCATAGATTCAGTTTTTAGTTATGTAGATTTAGATTTTGGAGGTGACTTGGACAAAAGGAGATCCACTTTAGGACATGTCTTTATTCTTGCAGGAGGACCTATTAGTTGGATTTCAAATAGTCAAAACGTAGTCTCTTTATCCACTACTGAGGCAGAGTATATGGATTTTTCACATGCATGCAAGGAGGAAACTCGGTTACAGGGTTTGTTGGGTGAGTTTGGAAGGATGCAGGACAAGATGAAAGTATTTTGTGATAGTCAAAGTGTTATTCATTTGGTGTAACAACCCTGGCTAAATGATTGCTTAAGGTTTACCAAGTATAATTAATTAAATAATTAACTATCCTAATATGTATTAGTTAAATAATGATTATTTATTAATAATATTAATTAATTAATTAATTAACTACTTGAATATATGTTGATTAATTAGTTAATTGATTGATTAACACATTTAATGTTTAGGGTAAAGAATTAAATACTTAATAACTTTTAATTCATTAATATAAAACTTTATGTATGCAGGGGGATGAAGCATTGAGTGGAGGGATAAGGTACTAAATGGAGGGATAAGATGGGTGGCATTAAAGGAGGGTAGGAGTCGGTGAATGGGAGGAGGATATGAGGGGGCAGAGGCCTTCAGGAGATGATTTATGAAATTTTGGGGAGAGGAAGCATTATTCAGAGGGAAGGATTGTATTTTATGTTGGGTATTTTCTGGTTTGGTCGGGAGTTTGGATGGACTGTTACAGGGGTGCACCAGGTTGCTGGGAGTTTTGGGCTCGGGGGCCAAGAATCCTCACGGAATCATGGAGCTAGGGAGCCGGACAGACTCTGTTCCTAGCTGGAAGGGAGGAAAGATTTAGTTTTGGGCAGTGTTCTGGCAGAATAGTAGAGAGGACAACCAGAGAATTGGAGAATTAACATCAGACAGAGCTATGCATTTCAGTGACTATGCTATGTTATGTGATGGATACATAAGTTTATTTTCATGCGGTTCATAAACAAAATTTATGCTGAATAAATTATGATTATAAGTTGATGATTAAATTTGATATGATATAATTTCTTTATTCTTTATTTAGGTTGTGTTTTATAAGGCTCTGTGGGGACAGATACCTTACATTTGGCTATAAATCCATCTTATCACAATAATACGAAGCATATTTCTGTTAAGTACCATTTTGTAATACATGTTGTTGATGAAGGTGGAGTGGCTCTAGAAAAGGTCCGTACAAAAGTGAATTCTGCAGACATATTTATGAAACTAGTTTTGTTAGAGAAGCTATGATGGTGTTTGGCTTCTCTTGGCTTGGAGAAAATATGTTGAATTAATTAAGGGCATGATATATCAAGTAAATTGTTTTCAATGTGGAGATTGTTGGAAACATGCCAATGAATTTCCTCATGCGCTCTCATGCACATGATTTTCAACTAAATTAGGAATGTGCATACATGCACTCATTGTAAACAGGTTGTGTAAAATGTGTAATCTATTTATGAATTGTTCGTGTAACTATGAGATCTATTCATGATCAATTTTTGTAACTGAGTGATAGATGTTATATATACGAGCATATCCATAAAGGTGAGACTGAAATGTGTGTAGATATCAGAGTGTGTGTGAGGAGAGGATGGTTGTATGCATGAGATTGGCTATTGTAATTCTCCCTTAAATAATAAGAATATCGACTATCATTGCCCATGATTTTTTTCCCACATTGGGTTTCCACATAAATCATTGTGTCAATTGTGGGATTGTTGTTCTCAGTTTTATGCGTGTTTAATATTGCACACATATGCTCTGATTTATTATGCTCTATTTTTATTCCGCTACCCAACATATCTCTTAAACGAAACCAACCACTTCGACAAGCATTCTTCACAGAGAGCATTAGCAACATGATTGTTGGTTGATGTCAAATATCATCTTTGCGTTCAAAAACCTATCTATTTAATTGCGATAACTCACATATCAGAGTTGGGATTTGGTTATATAACCACTCCAGAATCAATTGACCTGTGGATATCATTTGATAAATTTGTGGATACAATAAAACCTAGTATCACATCAATGCAACTTATGGCATAAACAATATGTGACCAGTGTGCCACTTGATGACAAAACCCGCTCACAATTGAATTCAATGGATCAACCTCATCCAGACTTGGATCATGGTCTTTCTTTTGAGATTTCATATCAAAAGAAAATGGTATTTCATTATCAAGTCCATCCTGAAAACATATTATCATATGTTTATTCCTATCGACTAAGAGAATCGAGCGTCATGTGTCTCATAGGTTGCATCAAGTATGATCGATTCCTATATCCACTACTTAATAAAACGTATTATCATATGTTGATTCCTATCGACTGAGAGAATCGAGCATCATGTGTCTCATAAGTTGAATCAAGTATGATCGATTCATATATCCACTACATAAGATTGATGGATATTGATAACCAATCTTCATGTGTTGGAATGATTAACTGTTATTTGTCTGATATGTGGTCATATCAAAGGTTGTAATTGTTATTAGTATAAATTTTATCTCTATGTAGGTGTTCTTCTAAGTTAGATCTAGTTGGATATGAGAGATTCTCTTCAACTAGATAATTCTATTTTGGTAGAGATATTCTTTCAACATGTTGTTAGCAAAGCTAAGATAATTTATATCTTAAGCCAAAGCTTTACGCATTTATATTTGTACAATTATTTGTTAAATAAAACACTCAATACACTCAATAGGTCTAAGACCCAATCTTCGTCTGTTGACCACGGACCGTGAGCCGAGCCAAATCGTAACATATCACAAGGTTTCACCCAAGAGACCTTACACACAGTTTTGGCATGTTCTATGAATATTGCATGCAATTCATCAAAGAAAGGGCATTGCCTGCCATTTTCTGGATCAAAAGTCTCTTCACCCTTGTAGCGATTGACCAAGTTCTTCCACTTGCATTTACACTACTCTGAGCTCCTCCTGAAAACCTTCTCCTTCATTCTCGAAGAGATGAGTTCCCACAGAGTCTCGTTCCTCTTTGTCTGAGTGAAATCCTTCTCAAGCTCAACCCTGATGGCAATGAATTCCTTGGTCTCGTTGAATCCCCACTGAGGAATCCTATCATCCTTCTTGATGTTGTTGTTGAGGCCACCGCCACCAACACCATTGTTGGTAACAGCAATGCTATTATTAGATGTTGCAAGGTGGTCTCCAGATGAGATTTCAACTATGGGAGTTAACAGCAGGTGTCACATTTCTTGGACCTTCTGCACACAACAATTTTTTTTTTTTATGCAAAGCCAGTGCCCAGCCATAAGATCTACTTGAGATGTTGTATTGAGTTCCTTTTCCATACACAGAGTGGTGGTAGAGGCGCTCCCATAAGAAACAAACAAACCACAACAAACAGTCCACTGCGCCAGCCACTGCCCGAATCCACAATTCAACAAATAACCAACACACGCCCAGCACAACCGCCAAGCCCGCAAGAACCAATCTCAGTGCAAGCACCTATGCTAGCTCTCAAACCACGGGCAAAGCCACGAGGAGGTCCCACAAGTAGCAGAGCCCTTATACACCATGCGAAGGCTCGAAGGCCAATCTTTAACCCTGCAAACAACCACAACGAACAATACAACACCCAAGCGAACAATCACAGGGAGGAGCCTGCAGGTCTTTACTCTGGTTCTAATTCATAACACACAGAAGGAGAGAAGGCGCCAAGGGAAGATCCCAGGAGAGGGAGCTCAGAAGCCTAAGTCGTGCAGTGCACGCCTTCTCTACAAAAAAAAAAATAACACATAAATAAATAAATAAAAAATAGCCCGCAGGCCTAGCTTGTTTAGCACGCAATATCATACGACCATAGAGCACGCAACAAAAAAAAAATGTGTCAAATCCTATTGCACCATGTGTCAACGCCTAAAGCAAGTGGTAGCCTTGAGCTCATAGCCACAACAAACAATCCAGAACCCGAACAACCACACGGAGGGGGAGCCCATGGGGCAAGGTGAGGTGCATTATGCACCAGCACAAAAACAAAAACAAAAAAACCCAAACCCAAGCACCAGCGCCAAACACCAGTGCACAAGGAATTTACCAAAATAATGTACAACCCAGCGCTCAGAGTCAAGCATTGATCCACCGAGGGAGGAGCCTGCGGCCATTACCATAACTCCGTTGCAGTTGCAGAGCGGGAGAGGCCCAGGGCGCGTTTGCAAATGAGATAGGCGGCAGGTCGATTAGGGTTAGGGCATAATGCGATAGTGTGTCTAGGGTTTAGGGCACGTGGGCCTCATGTGAGGACCCATGATGCTGTTTGGAATTAAAAAAAAAAATTGGTTGTTTTATTTTTATTTTTTATTTTGTAATTTTTTTTTTATTACTTTTTCTGTTTGTTAAAAAGAATAATAATAATAAATTAATTTATTAGTACCATGACTTTAATAATTGTGAATATTTGAATTATGTAAGATATATATATATATATATATATATATATATATATATATATATATATTAAATCATCTAATTTAAATCTTTTAAATCTTTAGGTATTTAGGTATCTTTTAATTATATGGTTTAATTTTAATAATAGTTTAAAAGATATATTTTAAAAATTAAAGGTTTAAGTTATTAAGTATGTTTAAATTAAAGATTTAAATTAGGGTTTTTAAGGTTTAAAAACTAAGGTGATTAAGGTTTAAAACTAAGGTGATTAACTTAATAAGAAAAATTAAAAGTATTGCGCCCGAGGCCCAATCTCCAAGTTCACGAGCTAAGAACCAAATCCCAGCTCACAAGCACCAAGCTTCGATGCATAGCCTCAGGCTCACTACTTCATATGACTACAAGTCCAAAAACAATACATAACCACAGCGCACAAGCGCTAAACTCCAATGCCCGAAAGCCACTCTACAATCCTCAAGACTCGCACCTACAGTGATCGAGTCACACAATTCAACACATATGTACAAGGCGCCAAGGAAAGCCCATGATTCAAGCATCGAAGGATATCCTTAGACTCATTTCATCAACATTAGGTTGGAAGTCACCTTAATTAGTTGTAAATGCAAAGTATAAGGACTTAGAATAAGATAAGCGGGAGGGGGCTTCATGCACACTAGGCAGGTAAGTTAGAGAAATTGGCGAGTATGGTGCAAATATAGCATAGCTACCGGGTGAGGGAGTCAGTATTTTTCTTAGGAAATGGCACCAATCTTAGATTCTTAACCCTAACCTAGCCACTTCCCCTAAAGAGAGTAACGTCTGTTTACAGAGAAGTAAAAAAAACTTACGCCTAACCCTGTTTTCTAGTTTAAGTTGCGCAAATATGAAATGTCTTTGAAATCACCCTGAAAACTTTGGTTGATGCAGGTTAAATCATACAGGATGGTTAGGACTCGAGGAAATCGAGGCAGAGGGGCATCCTCGCAGCGACCGCCAGCACCACCACCACCATCGCTTGAACTAGCTCTCATACTGCACTCTTTGGAGGCCATAAATGAGACTTTAAAGGGGCGTCAACCAACAGGGATCAAAGTGGAACCCCCACCATCTGGAATGGGTAATCCAGAAGCGTCGATGGATTCAGGGGGAGGACTTCCACCTGAAGACATCACTAGAGAACTGTAGAAGATCAAACTTTCGGAGTTTGTCAGGGGTCGCGCCAGTGAACGTGCCGAGGCATGGTTGGAAGGCATGACAAGGTGTTTTTCCTTAAGAGACTATGCGTCCACTTCAAAGGTGAAGATAGAAATTTTTCAGTTGAGAGACAGTTCCTTGAATTGGTGGGGCAACCTGGAAAGACAACTGCATCTTAACCCAGACACCGTATCTTGGGAACTTTTCGAGGAGAGGTTTCGAAGGAAATATCTGCTAGCTTACTATGAGGAACAACAGGCAGGAGAATTTTATGCCTTAGTACAGGGAAACAAGACAATAGAAGAATATGAGATCAGGTTTATGGAATTGATCAAATATGTTTCATACATGGATAATGACCAATGACAGGAAGAACGCTTCATCTATGGGCTAAACCCTAAGATAAGGGCTATGGTGCAGATGTGGAAACTGTCTTCAATAGTGGAAGATGTGGAAAATGTGCGTTATGTGGAGGAACACATGAAATTAACCGGAGGTACGCGACCAAACTTTCTGCATCGTCCTGGATTCATGGGGAAGGCCCCTAGGACATTTCCTAGGGGAGGGGGCTTAAGGCCACCTCCATATGGTAACAGAGTGGCACCAAGGACAGTAGCCACAGGGATTTCAATGGCAGTGAGTGCAACATCTCGCTCATCACCAATGAGACAGACAGGTCCATGACCATCACAGGGAGCAGCTACTAGGGGCAGGGGTTCCAGGGGAAGGAACTCATTTCAGAGATAGTCACAAAACAATGCACAGGTTCAATCTCGTGTTACCTGTTGGGGATGTGGAGGACCCCATTACCAGCGTAACTGCCTAGAGTTACAATCAGGATTTGTGCATAGAGAAGGAAAGGCCCCGATGGGAAGAGCAAGTAGCAACCACCAGATTTAGGCAACAATTAATAATCACCAAGCCGAACATCAATCCATGGTGGTGGAGTCATCAGGTACGCTAAATCATATCAATGTTAATATTTTATTTGATTCTAGTGCGACATATAGTTTCATTTCACCATCTGCATTAGAAAGGAGTGGGTTGGCAACCTATGATCACGATGAATTTAAACAAGTCGAGATGGCTTCGGGGGAAAAACAAGCGGTAGGACCAAGTGTTGATAATTGTATAGTAGACCTGGGAGTGTTTACTACCAGGTTGAAGGTTTACGTTACTGCTCTCGGGGCATACGACCTAATCATTGGAATGAATTGGTTAGAAGCTCATCGAGCTTTGGTAGATTGTTTCGCAAAAAGGGTGCTTTGTGTAAATGACGAAGGAAGGCCAGTGGAGATCCAGGGTGTATGGAGAAGGGTGTCATTACGCTTTATCTCAACTATGAAGGTTAAGCGATGCTTGAGGAAAGGGTGTCGACTATATGTAGTGGAAGAAGTGAATGAAAGGAAGGGACCCTCCTTGGATCAGTACCCGGTATTGTCAGAATTTAAGGATGTTTTTCTGAACAAGTTACTAAGGTTACCTCCTGAGAGGGAGCTTGATTTTACTATTGAGCTAAAACCTGGTGCAAAACCAATTTCCAAGACTCCGTATCGGATGACAGCGCCGTAACTTTGTGAGTTACAAATGCAGTTGAAAGAGTTACTAGACTTAGGGCTAATAAGGCCCAGTGTCTCACCTTGGGGTGCACCAGTAATTTTTGTAAAGAAGAAAGATGGTTCCTTATGACTATGTATAGATTACAAGGACTTGAACCATGCTACAGTGAAAAATAGGTACCCAATGCTGTGAATAGATGACCTCTTCGATCAGATGAAAGGAGCAACGGTATTCTCAAATATTGATTTGCAATCAAGGTATCACCAATTAAGGATTAAGGAAGGCGATATTCCTAAAACTGCCTTTTGAACCTGGTTTGGACATTACTAGTTTGTCGTAGTACCTTTCGGATTGACCAATGCGGCAACAGTATTCATGAGCCTCATGAACGGCGTATTCCAGAAGTACTTAGACCATTTTGTACAAGTCTTTCTAGATGACATCCTCATCTATTCCAAGAATGAAAGAGAACATGAGGAACACTTATGAGTGGTGTTGTCCTGCCTTAGAAAGAACAAATTGTATGGGAAGTTGTTGAAGTGCTCCTTCTTCCAGAAATAGATCCACTATTTAGGTCATTATATCATTTCCAGTGAATGAATCTCTATGGACCCAGAAAAGGTCAAGGCCATCATGGAGTGGCCAGTGCCAAAAAATGCCCATGAGGTGAGAAGCTTCATGGGGCTAGCAGGTTATTATCGGAGATTTGTGGAAGGATTCTCTAAAAGAGTGAAACCCATCACCACTTTGTAGTGCAGGGGGGTCAGGTATGAATGAACAGAATAATGTGATAGTGCATTCATTGAGCTTAAGAAGTTACTAACTAGTGCGCCAATTCTACGAGTGTCGGATATGGAAAAGGACTTCACAGTCTGCACGAATGCCTCGAAGCAAGGGTTGGGGTCCTTGCTAATGCAGGATGGAGGAGTGATATCTTATGCGTCAAGGAAGTTGAAGAAACATGAAGAGCTTTATGGTACTCATGATTTAGAGTTGGCAGCTGTAATTCTAGCTCTGAAACTTTGGAGGCACTATCTTGTGGGGCGAAACTTTGAGCTCAAAATGGACCATCAAAGTTTAAAACATATCTTCGCTCAAAGGGATCTAAATGCCAGGAAAAGGTGATGGAGTGAGTTTATGAGTGAGTACAATTTTTGTATTTCATACATCAAGGGAAAGGAAAATATGGTCGTAGATGCCTTGAGTAGGAGACCACGTGTCTTCTCCTTGGTACCCTTAAAATTCAATCTGAGGGAACATGTGTTGATGCAACTCCAAGGAGACAGTTGGTATTTAGAAGTTACTTCAAACCTCCAAAGTGGGAGGCAATTAAATCCAAAGTACGAAGGATATAGTTTGGAAGCAGACAGACTATTGAGATATCGGGGAAGGATGTACATCCCTGAAGATGGGGATATTTGAAGCATCATACTAAAGGAAGCCCATAGAGCACTTTATTGTGCACATCTGGGTGTGAAGAAGATGTACGTAGACATGAGGAAGCTCTTCTTCTGGGTAGGCATGAAGCACGATGTATTCCATTTCGTCGCCAAGTGCCTAGAGTGTCAACAAGTGAAAGCCGACCACCATCACTCAGCAGGCCTCCTACAACCACATGATGTTCCTATGTCCCAGTGGGAAGTCATCTCTATGGATTTTTTTGTGGGGTTTCCACTCACATCTCATAGACACAATGCCATTCTTGTGATAGTTGATAAGTTAACCAAGAGTGCTCATTTTATTTTGGTTAGAGACACATATGATGTCACTGATGTGGCACGCATGTTTGTAAGTGAGGTCATATGTTTGCATGGGATACCTAAGAAGATCATTTCAGATAGGGACTCCATATCCACTTCTAAGTTTTGGACAAGTTTGCAGTTAGCATTGGCGACTCAGTTGAACTTAAGCACAGCTTATCATCCTGAAACAGATGGGAAAACTGAGAAAGTAAATCAAGTCATGGAAGACATGCTTAGAATGTACGTCATGGATAATCAAACCCATTGAGAGAAGTACGTACCTTTGGTAGAGTTTGCCTACAATAACAGTTTTCATAGCTCCATCGAAATTCCACCCTACGAAGCTCTGTATGGAAGGCCATGTAGAACGTCGTTGAGTTGGGATAGATTAGGATACCGAGTAACAGTTGGGCCGGAATTGACTCAAGAGATGGAGGAATAGGTGATTCATATTAGGCAGAGACTAAAGGAAGCACAGGATAGGCAGAAAAGTTATGCGGATGCACACAGGACCGACCAAAATTATGAAGTGGGAGACTAGGTTTTCATTCGTATCAGGCCTAATAAGAGTACCATACAGTTCGGGAAGGGGACAAAGTTTTCACCTCGATTTATAGGACCATTCAAAATTCAAGATAAAATTGGACCCGTTGCCTATCATCTCGTACTACCACCCCACCCGCATAAAACTCATAATGTTTTTCATGTATCTGTTTTACGTCATTATGTTGTTGATGAATCACATAAACTAAATTGGAAGGAACTGCAGGTATCGGACGTAGGAAATATCACGGTAGAACTGTTACGCATATTGGACCATAGAGTCCAACAGCTCAGGAACCATCTGGTAGACCAAGTTAAGGTCCAGTGGGACAAGTATAGTCCAGGATCTGCTACTTGGGAAGACGTCGAGACACTACGACGAGATTATCCATGACCACCTCGAGAATATGTTTCTCGAAGGTTGGGTGTACGTAACACCACCTTTTGACTTAGACAGCCAGGATTACCTGAGGCCTAAACACCTTTATTTTCTATTCACAGTGAAACTATTAAATGATACACTTGAACTTTTAAGACGTATAAATTTTTTGAATGTTTAAATGTATATGGATAATGATGGATATGATGCAATATACTATGTGAATGTAAATTCTATGAATGTCTAATTGTTATTGATGATGATGGATATGATGAAACATATTGTGTGAATGAGAATCCTATGAAGGTTTAAGTGATATTAGAATGATGTTGGATATGATGCAATCTATTTTGTAAATGATAATTTTATGAATAGGTGTCGTCAATTGGATTGTGGAATATTATGAGATCTATTTCTAACTTGAAAAATTTGATGTTAAAGTTGTTGGTACACGGATACCGAATTGAAATTATGGTTGTATGAAATTACATGATGATAATGCATAGAAATGTATGAGTTTGTGTTACAGACTAATCTGCAGGTTATGGGCTATGAAATAGCCAAGGGATAATGATGATGAAAGTGGATGTCATGACCACTAGCCGAGAAACATTATGGTATGAATCTTTGTATGTGAAATTATATTGGTTTGAATGCATTGCTATGATATGTGGACCAGTGCAGGATTGCAGGTGGTGAGACTGCCCAAAACTGAATAGACGATGACAAAACTCCCAGCAACAGAGTGCCACTGTATATTCCATTATAGGGTGTGGACCCTAGTTATGATTAGGAGGGGTGGAGGAATTTCCCACTGTGTATCCTTCGAAACCTGAAGCCATGGGAGGACGATGTTAGCTCACGCTCCCCTAGACGTGTGATGATGAATGTCAGTTGCCTGTTGGGGAAGCTTGGTCAAGATAGTGACACTTCCGCTTACGGGTTCTATTTGGAGTTAGGTCAATATAGTTGATGCTCCAAGATAGTCCAGTAGAGGAAGGATAGGAATGGAAGATGGAAGTAAGTTAGGGAGGAAGGATGAGTACAAATAGTTGAGAGTGTATGGAGATTTGTCTTATGTTGGAACTTATTGTTTTCCTTCTGAAAAGAAAATGTATATATATATGAATATTTATAATTATGTAACTAAACTACAATTGTCTAAATAACATTGTTGAGCTAGATAATTGTAATTAAAATATTTCGCAAACATTTGATTGGTTTATTGTCTTTTATAAAATGAATAGTCTTGTTGAATGGATAGGATGCTATGGAAATTACTATAGATATGATAGTTATTGATATTAGTACATGAACGAGACTTGTATGTACTAGCTACACATGCATTTCTTGCACATGTACACTAGTATGTATGAGTTTCTTGGCTTACTTACTAATAATGTCGGTTATTTGTTAGGAATGTGTGAATCATGTTTCTTTTCCTGTGTATCTTAAAATACTTTAACTTCGGGATGAAGTTTCCTGAAGGGTGGATGTATGTAACAACCCTAGCTAAATGATTGCTTAAGGTTTACCAAGTATAATTAATTAAATAATTAACTGTCCTAATATGTATTAGTTAAATAATGATTATTTATTAATAATATTAATTAATTAATTAATTAACTACTTGAATATATGTTGATTAATTAGTTAATTGATTGATTAACACATTTAATGTTTAGAGTAAAGAATTAAATACTTAATAACTTTTAATTCATTAATATAAAACTTTACGTATGCAGGGGGATGAACAATTGAGTGGAGGGATAAGGTATTAAATGGAGGGATAAGGTGGGTGGCATTAAAGGAGGGTAGGAGTCGGTGAATGGGAGGAGGATATGAGGGGGAAGAGGCCTTCGGGAGATGATTTATGAAATTTTGGGGAGAGGAAGCATTATTCAAGGGAAGGACTATATTTTATGTTGGGTATTTTCTGGTTTGGTCGGGAGTTTGGGTGGACTGTTACAGGGGTGCACCAGGTTGCTCGGAGTTTTTGGATTGGGGGCCAGGAATCCTCACGGAATCCTGGAGCTAGGGAGCCAGACAGGCTCTATTCCTAACTGGCAGGGAGGAAAGATTCAGTTTTGGGCAAAGTTCGAGCAGAACAACGGAGAGGATAACCAGAGAATTGGAGAATTAGCATCAGACAGAGGTATGTATTTTAGTGACTATGCTGTGTTATGTGATGGATACATAAATTTGTTTTCATGCGGTTCATAAAAAAAATTTATGTTGAATAAATTATGATTATAAGTTGATGATTAAATTTTATATGATATAATTTCTTTATTCTTTATTTAGGTTGTGTTTTATAAGGCTCTGTGGGGACAACTACCTTACATTTGGCTATAAATCCATCTTATCACAATAATACGAAGCATATTTCTGTTAAGTACCATTTTGTAGTACATGTTGTTGATGAAGGTGGAGTGGCTCTAGAAAAGGTCCATACAAAAGTAAATTCTACAAACATATTTAAGAAACTAGTTTTGTTAGAGAAGCTATGATGGTGTTTGGCTTCTCTTGGCTTCCAAAAAATGTGTTGAATTAATTAAGGGCATGATATATCAAGTAAATTTTTTTCAAGGTGGAGATTGTTGGAAACATGCCAATGAATTTCCTCATGCGCTCTCATGCACACGATTTTCAACTAAATTAGGAATGTGCATACATGCACTCATTGTAAATAGGTTGTGTAAAATGTGTAATCTATTTATGAACTGTTCGTGTAACTATGAGATCTATTCATGATCAATTTTTGTAACTGACTGATAGATGTTATATATATGAGCATATCCATAAAGGTGAGACTGAAATGTGTGTAGATATCAGAGTGTGTGTGAGAAGAGGATGGTTGTATGCATGAGATTGGCTATTGTAATTCTCCCTTGAATAATAAGAATATCGAATATCATTGCCCGCGATTTTTTTCCCGCATTGGGTTTCCACATAAATCATTGTGTCAATTGTGGGATTGTTGTTCTCAGTTTTATGTGTGTTTAATATTGCGTACATATGCTCTGATTTGTTATGCTCTACTTTTATTCCGCTACCCAACATATCTCTGAAATGAAACCAACCACTTTGACAAGCATTCTTCATAGACAACATTAGCACCACGATTGTTGGTTGATGTCAAATATCATCTTTGCATTCAAAAACCTATCTCTTTAATTGCGATAACTCACGTATCAGAGTTGGGATTTGGTTATATAACCACTCCAGAATCAATTGACCTGTAGATATCATTTGATAAATTTGTGGATACAATAAAACCTAGTATCACATCAATGCAACTTATGGCATAAACAATATGTGACCAGTGTGTTACTTGATGACAAAACTCGCTCACAATTGAATTCAATGGCTCAACCTCATCCACACTTATATCATGGTCTTGCTTTTGATATTTCATATCAAAATAAAATGGTATTTCATTATCAGGTCCATCCTGAAAACGTATTATCATATGTTTATTCCTATCGAATAAGAGAATCGAGCATCATGTTTCTCATAGGTTGAATTAAGTATGATCGATTCCTATATCCACTACTTAATAAAACACATTATTATATGTTTATTCCTATCGACTGAGAGAATTGAGCATCATGTGTCTCATAAGTTGAATCAAGTATGATCGATTCATATATCCACTACATAAGATTGATGGACATTGATAACCAATCTTCATGTGTTGGAATGATTAATTGTTATTTGTCTGATATGTGGTCATATCAAAGGTTGTAATTTTTATTAGTATAAATTTTATCTCTATGTAGGTGTTCTTCTAAGTTAGATCTAGTTGGATATGAGAGATTCTCTTCAACTAGATAATTCTATTTTGGTGGAGATATTCTTTCAACATGTTGTTAGCAAAGCTAAAATAATTTATTTCTTAATCCAAAGATTTATGCATTTATATTTGTACAATTATTTGTTAAATAAAACACTCAATACATTTTTTTACTGTGTGGAAACTATGTCTACTTAATCATCACCTATTGAACCTTTTAAATGTGAAGGATAAGTAGGAAAATAAACTCAAAACTAATCCCTTTGGTGTTTATTGTACTAGCGAGTTGAAATTAGGACAACAATTCTAATGTCCCATGTAGGGATCAAAATTGATCTGGTCATAGCCTATCAAAATTTCCTTGAAGTGTCATTGAAAATTTGTGTTCATCAAAAGAAAAACTCTTTTTGTTTTTACCGGTTTTGAAAGAAGTACAATGTGGATGTTAAAATTTCATGAAAATGGCTATAGTTCAAGTTTCCCGTCACATGTACTTCTTCAGTAAATGACACCTCTAGGATTGAATGAAGTAGGTGTAACAACCTAAATAGAGTTAAAGGTTATGGTGGTCAGCGATGGAGTGACCCAGACCTCGGTGTCCTAGCTCTGCACATGGTAAATACGTATTAAATCATTTGCAGAATCAAACTAGGCTCCTTGGAAGTTCTGGTCTCTCTTTATTTGATGGTTTCACAACTCATGAGGCCTTGCTTTAATTAATGGTTATTTATTAGTTGAGTACAACATGGCCATGCTCTATTTTTTCTTTTCTTGTAATGTGTTTCTAGATTTTGGGTTTTATGTTAGGCTTTTATACCTTCTTTTTTTGTTTTGTATTGTTTGCATTTGCTTTCCTATGGGTGATGAGATGATATTTTTCTTGGTTAAACCCTATAGTAGTGGTTTATGGACATTCCACATGATGTGCAGTGGGTGGAGGAGGTGTGAAAACTACTTGCGAGATTTATTTAATTTGCAATTGCATCTGTGTTTATTCAATTTGATGGTTTAATATAACTATGTGCATGCAGATGTAGATAGATTGTGGAGGGGGCTTGGTGAAGACTGGGAGTCCATAGAGGAAAAACACTATAAAATTAAATATAAAGGATTCTCACTCGAGTTATTTCACTTGGCTCAACTCTCAGAGCCCCTAAAGTATTTGTGCTCTATTTTATTAAAAAAAATAGAAGAGTTTTTATAGAAACTTAGAAAATAAAATAGAGTCTAATGACGATGTTTTATCGTATATTCCCCTTGACTCACTAAATTTTTCACCCTTAACCAAATCGTAAATTTCCTTCCTTCACTTTGAACCAAATTCTAAGTGGCATTCCCTCGGGTCTTGACTGCACAGGCCATTACTTGACCTAATTGTTGACTTGATCACATGTCCATTATTCCTAATGGGTGGGATTTTATGTTTAAGTTGTTATTGGCCATTTGAATCCATGTCTTCTTGCACTAAATTTGTTGAAATCGATGTCTTGGAATTTTGAATGAGACTCGAATCATAATGCTTTTTTTTTGTAGTTGCATCCACAATTTGGTTAATATTGATGGTGTTGTATATCAATTCAAAACTTCCATTATTCCTTTTCTTGTTGGTTACCATGACCATTTTGTTCATAGGCAGACTTGATCAAAATTTAGTTAGATAGCTAAAATGGCATGATGTGTTGCATATATATATCCTTTATGTTGCATTAATTGTTGATGTAAACCTTCATTTCAAGAGTGAATCAAACACATTTTCTTTCTACCAAACATATTGGACTTGAGACTCAACCTATTTCTTCCCTCGATAGGTGTATTCGGGTTGTTGGAAAATTTAAAAATATGGAGGGCAATGACTTGAGTTCTAGAGAGATGCCTCACCGGTTTCACAAGTTTTCACTGGAGATCATCTCCATTCCTCAAAGACATAGGGAAATAGTGTAAATTATATGGAAGCATCATTTGTTCATCTTTGAGCATTACCTTTCTCCTTACCAACCTCGAGTACCTCAAACACACCTACTAAATTCTTAAGACAATCTTGTCATCCAAGACATTTTCATAGTTCTATTTAGTTAAAGGTTAACAATGTGGCATTAAAATGAAATGAAATTTATCCATGTTATCGTGGTTAAGTTATTGTTGGTAATCTTATTGAAAACTATGCCTACCTATTTTAATCCCCAAAATTGTATTTATGCATTGATTTTTCTACGTTTTTTATTTTATTTTTGTGTGGGTCACCAACTAAATCTCTATTGTTGTTGAAGTTTTACAACTTTTATGTAACCATTGTTTAATTTTTTAAGATTGTAAAAATTTGGAAAGATAATATTTTATTTTTTCATTTTTTTATGAAGGGTTTACTTAATTTACAATTTTCAATTGAACTACAATTATTTTTATAACTTTTCATCCTTGAAGAGTTAGATGATCATATGCCCTTCCAACTAAAATTAAAACCAACCCTTCAAATTTGATCATTGATCCCATGTATTCTTCAATCCTTTGATTCATTACCAAGTTGAAGAAGACTTAGACCTACACACACACATTTGAGGTCCTCCACATCTATAATGTGAACAAGGTCCTATTTTTCACTATGCCACTCACCACCTTAGGTTGTGTAGTCATATTTATCAATAACATGGACTTCAAAGAAACACTCCTTGGGGATATAACATGGGTCGGAGATAAGCATTCACGAATTGTAAATTCAATGTTAAAAAATACATACCATGAAAATTTGTCTATTATCAAAGTGTGAGGAGCCTAATATTCATTGACTACACCTACATTGCATATCTTGAATCCAACAAATAAAGTCACCACATGCATGAATCAAATGTAAATCATTCAGTTGTGTCCATTAACAATGAAATTAGGATTACTTCTATAATGAGGCATTTAACCTCAACCTCGTCACAAGTGGTCAAAATTCCTATTGAGGATTGAACTTAGGTGGAGAGAGAACCTACCTCCCAACCATTAGAGTTACTATCCTAAACCTTTTAAAATTTGAATCTTATACACACCATGATGACATGTCAGCAAACAATTTGACATTGCTTTCCAATTTTGAGAAAGGATTCGATGAACGATCGACCTCTTCTTTAACAAAGGTCTCATGAACTATTGATCTCTTATTAAATAAAGACCCAATGACCATTGGCCTTTCCTTCAACCTTCACTTATTTAACAAAGGTCTGATGGACTATTGACCTCTTCTGAAAGAAATACCCAATGACCATGTTTCCCTTTCCTTCAACCTTCAAAAGCACAAAGTGGGAAGTGGCTCACCTAATTGTAGATTCAAGTCATCAAAGGGCTCAACCACAAAGTTAACGGATGACTTCGTGGTTGAAACTTTCGATGAACAAGGTCTAAATCGGGTTAAGGATAGCCAATGGAATATCAATGTATTTTTAACTTCAACATAACATAGCTAAAAATTTCATCGCGGTATATCAAAAGAATCCATCGACCAAATTTAGAAGAAGACATTGAGAGATTTTCAAACATGTTATAGGGAGATTTTCAAACATATTATCTATAGATTTCTAAGCATGTGATCAGAGATTTTATAAATATGTCATCAAGAGGTTTTCAATCATGTCATCAAGCATTTTTTAATTCAAAATAACATACCCATAACTTAGAAATGAGAGGTATTTCAAGAAAGGAAAGAACCATGCACGGTTTACATTAAACCAAAACATTTTCCTTTCGAATGATAAAAAGACCAAATGTGAGTGTTGGTGGGGTCCTGTGGTTCTTGACTTAATAAAATTGTATCTTTCTCATGTGACCTTAAATTGAAGAGCCACTTTTTTGATAAAATTAGAGAGGTAGATAAAAAAAATAGAGATGTGGAATAACAATGGGGCATCAGTACCTTTCTGAGTATTGCACATGATCTAGATTATAGAAAGAGATTAAAATACAAGGAAGGTCCCAACGAATATCTGATTTATTGTTGTTAAAAAATACTTGAACTAGATGACTAGCTGAACTCTAACTAAAACGAACTTGAGTCTAATCGGACAATGGGAAGCCAACAAGATTAATGAACAAGGAGATTATCTCTAACACTCACCATTAATCTCAACTGTTACAATCATCAACACTTACAATGCCCAAGTGTTGTCTTTGAAATTCAAAAGCAATTTTTCGTAATGGTTTAGTAAAAATGTATGTTATTTGATCTATCGATCCATAGAATTGAAGATAAATATCTTCATTATTGAAAATATCTCGAATAAAATGAAAATGAGTGTCGATGTGTTTGCTTTTCTTGTGAAATACATGATTCTATAATAATGCGATGGCTATGTTGTTGTCACACAAAACAAGAGTTGGCTCATTTTCCATATGTGTTATATCTTTTAAGAGTCTTCTTAGCCATACTGTTTGATATGATGTTGAAGTTGCAACAACATACTCTGCCTCTGTTGAATATATTACTACTTTGTGTTGTTTCTTGGATGCCCATGAAATCAAATTTGTTCCCAAATGAAAATCATATTGAGATTTGTTTTTTCTGTCATCAATGTTTCCTGCAAAATCATTGTTTATGTATTATGCAAGAGAATAATATTCAAAAGTTGTGTACCACAAGCCATAGTTCATTATCCCTACAACATACCTTAGAATTCTTTTCCAACTTTCCAGTGAGAATCCTTGGGGAATCCCATAAACCTGGAAACAAAACTTGTTGCAAACATTATATCAAGTCTAGTTGCAGTAAGGTACATGAGACTACATACCGACCTCTTATATAAAGTTGAAACAACTATTGAACCTTCATCATGGTTGCTCGGTTTTGTTCCAAATTCTATAGGAGTTTCTATTGTCTTGCATTTATCAATTCTAAATCTCTTCAGAAAATCTGTAGCATACTTTTTCTTACATGAAAAAATACCATGGGTAGATTGTTCAACTTCAATTCCCAAAAAATATTTCATGAGTCCAAGATCAGTCATCTCAAATTATGTTTTCAAGGCATATTTAAATTCTTCTAACATCGAATTACCTCTATAAATCATATCATCAACATAGAGACAAACAATGATTATTTTACCCTCTTGATCTGATTTTGTATAGAGTGTTGGCTCATTACTGGTTTTGTTTAATCCATTGTTGATCATGTAAGAGTCAATTGGACTGTACCAATCTCTTGGACATTGCTTCAATCCATACAAGGATTTCTTTAACTTACACTCTTTGTCATGTTTTCCTTTGACTTCAAAACCAGGTGATTGATCCACATATACTTCTTCTTACAGTATGGCATTCAAAAAGGATGACTTTACATCCAATTGGAGTTACACTTGCCATTTTTTTTGAGCTGCAATGGCTAAAATGATCCATATTTTATCTAACATTTCTATAGGATCAAAGGTTTCACCATATTCTATGACAGGTTGTTGAGAGAAACCTTTGGCAACCATCCTTGCCTTATGCTTCTCTATTTTTTTTTCATTAAGTTTTATTTTTCACACCCACTTGACACCTATGATGGACTTGTTTGTTGGCAGATCAACAAGATCCCAAGTATTGTTCCTTTCTATGGCTTCAATTTCCTCATTCATGGCTGCTACCCAATGTTCCTATTTTACTGCTTCTTCAATGAAGGTTGGATGATAGGATAGTAAGACAAAATGACCTTGTTGCTCAATCTCTTTGTTTTGCTCATAAATTTCCCTTATACTTCTTGCTCGTTGATTTTTAGTTGAAGTAGATGATCCACTACTAGAAGAAGAACCATTTCCATAGTGTTCTTGTTGTCTTTCTACCTATAATCTTGGCAGTCTTGGTGGATGTGCTTGTTGTTCTGAATTTTTTGTTTTCTCATCAATTTGTTGCATTGGATTTGGACTATCCAAAGTTACATTCTCTTGCTCACTCCATGATTTGTTCTCAAGGAATTTGACATCCCTTCCCAACATAAAATTTTTGGTGACTCAGTTGTATAGTCTATAGGATTTTGATTGTTCATTGTATCCTATGAAGATGCATTTTTCACTTATGTTGTCAAGCTTCTTTCTCAGCTCTTCATGTATATGTGGAAAAACAATACAACCAAAAGTTATGAAGTGTGAAATAGTTAGTTTTATGTCACTCCATGCATCTTGAGGTACTTTATCTTTGACACTTTTGGTTGGAGATTTTTTCAGGATGTAAAATGAACAGGAAACAACTTCATCCCAATAGTCATTGGACACATTCTTTTCTCTAAGCATACTTATGGCCATGTTCATGATGGTCTATTTTTTTCTCTTAGCCACTGATGCCTTGTTGTCTAGAAAAATCTCCAAACTCTTTAAAATTGTATTTTTCTCCTCCATCTGACTTGAGCACTTTCACATACTTTCCACTCTGTTTTTATGCTTCATCTTTGAATTATTTGAACTTTGAAAAGTGTCATTATTTTTAAGAAAATAAATCCGAAATTTCATGCTAAAATAATCAATAAAGTTCAGAAAATAAAATCTACCACCAATGGATTGGGTTTGCATTGGTCCACAAAGGTCTGTGTGAACCAATTCTAAATGTTCTTTTTCTATATGGGAGGATGTTGGAAAGTTGTCTCTCTTATGCTTTCCAAGTATGCAACTTTCACAAGGGTTGTCTTGTTCATTGAAAACGGGAAGACCTTTAACCATTGAGTGTTTTTGAAGAAGACTAAGACTCCTAAAAAGGAAGATGACCAAACCTAGCATGCTATAAAAGAGTTTCATCTGTGTTTGAGAAATTTTGGGCATATGACTAGGACAAATTAACATTCCTTAAATTTAATGGAAACATCATATTCCTAGTCATTTGGATTTTTGTAATGAATTTACTACTAGGTGATTTATCCAAAATTAAGCATATTGAGCATTTAAATAAGACATCATATGCATGCTCCATCAATTGTCTTACATTTATCAAATTGTGTTTGAGGTTTGGAACATAGTAGACATGTCATGTATGTCTTTCTTTTGATCTTGTTTGGTTAAAACATATTCAATACCTTTTCCTAGACCTTTTACTTGAGAATCATCACCTAGAGTAATTTTAGATTTGATATTAGTATCCATGCTAAAAATTATATCGTTGTTACATGTCATGTGATTGCTACAGTCATTGTCCAACAACCAAATGTCTTTGGAGTGACCTTGTTCAAAGGTATGCCATGAAAGAAACATTGCTTCACAGGTTTCTCCTTCATTGTTGGAGACATTTGCTCTACCTTTGTTCTGATCGGACTACTTCTTTTTGCATTCACTCTTTGATTATGTGAGTCTTTAGACTATTGTGACTATCATGATTATTTTTTTCTGTGTCTATCTTTTGTATTATGATTATCTATCCCTCTTCCTCTTTGATTTCTCCCTCTGTCCATTCCTCTCTTAAAAGAAGATTGAGTCATGAAAACATGTTCCATAGACCCTTCTTCCAAGTTGAGTCTAGTTTTATGTGAAAAAAGTGATCCCATCATTTCTTCTACTAAAAAACTAGACAATCTTTAGATTCTGAAATGGTAGTTACAACCATTTCAAATTTTTTGGGTAATCTTATGAGGACTTTTTCAACCATCCTCTAATCTTCAATATGTTCACCAGTGATTCTGATATGGTTTACAATGCCTATCACTCTCGGCATGAACTTGTCAACATTCTTTTGTCGATGATCTTCAGGGTTTCAAATTGAGTTATTGAGACATGAAGCTTTATTGTCTTCACCTTATCATTTCCCTCGTAAGCTGATTTGAGAATGTTCCAAGCCTGTTTTGATGTGGCATCACTAGTTATTTTTGAAAAAATTGAGTCATCTACTGAATTTTGAATCCAGTATTTGGTTGTGTTTTCCTTCTTCCTTAGTTCTGTTTGGGAAACTCTCTGTTCAATTGTCATTGCAGTATTCTCTGTTGCGAGTGGCTCTGCTAAGCCTTTCTCTACCAGTTCCCAACATTCTTGAGATTGGAGGAAGGATTTCATCCTCAAGGATTAGAACTCATAGTTCTGGAAAACAAAAACTAGTCCTTGTGTTGGCCCTAAATTGCTAAAGGAAGCCATTAAAAAAAAAATGCAGAGCTGTAGAATTTAAAAAAAAAAAACTTTCAGAAAGAGCTCGGCTTCTGCCCTCAGCGGGACTCGAGTCTCATATTCCTTTAACTTGAACTGAAATGATATAGGTGTTTTCTCCTATTCACCTTGCATATCCTTCACAGCAACCCTCTTCGAAAGAGACTGGCAACAACTCCCTCTTTGAGTTTCAACAGCATTGGCTACTTCCTCGACTTCCTTTTCCTCTTATTTTTTTGATCTTCAATAATATCCTTCACAAAAATCAAACCATGCATTGGCTTGATGTTTTCCTGGTGCAATGACTTTGACTCTATCCTTTATGGCAGCGGCTCTCTAGAAACAAATCCTGTTAATATATTTCCCAGACATTCAAATACTAAAGAAGTTAATAATAACCGTTTATCCCTAAGTGGCATCAGAAGTCTACTCAAACCAAAACTAAGTAGACAACATTCTTGACATGCAACTTAATAACCAACTAGTTCAACCTTGGTAAACCCCAATTTGGGATAACAAAAAATATTCAAGGACGTAATTTGGGTAAACTGATCCAAAGGTCTCCAACTTATATCCTGTGTTATTGCGCTTCTCGGGATCCAGATAGATCTTCAGTATCGAGGCGATATCTAACTCGCTTCCAAATAATTTCTGCATGGTAAACAAGATCTTCCAAAATCGTCTCATGGACCGCAGTCAATGTTCAACCAAGAAATTTATGGTTGTGTTTTTCTGCTAATCGTTAAAATATTGGAGCTGGGTGATGACGACCCTGTGAACGATCGATAATGTGGACCGTGTGCACTATGAAGAGGCAGCCGGAAAATCAAATGGAGGTCACAATCCTCGAGGTAGAAATTGTGGCGTAAATAACCACCGTGAATAACAATTTCGGGGGAATCTTCTACAAGATCAACGTCGATCGGCTGTTCCTTTGATCGGACTGGACTGCTCTCCACTCTGTGAAGAGTATTAGGTCTGCTCTGATACCATGATAAAATCAATCAAAGAGGAAGATAAACAAACAAACAGAGATGTGGAATAACAATGGGGCATCAGTACCCTTTAGATTACAGAAAGAGATTAAAATTTGTTTAAAATAGGAGTATCCAACTACGATTAATGAACATGGAGATTATCTCTAAAATTTTTGCAAAGCGTACACGATAGGTGGGGCTTTCAAATCACTGGTTACACCTCTAGCTTCAATAACAATTTCACAACATTGATAACTAATGAAGTTCAAACTCCCTACTTGTTGGAAAACTTTAATTGTGCATTTTCATACCTGCAAGTGTTGGATTTCATTTCAGTAAGTTACATTCAGTTTGCAAACCCCCAAAACCTATAGGAAGACCCTTTTAGAAATCAAAACATCATTTCAATTAGGACCCCACATTGTGCATCTTTAATCGAAAATCTAAGTTGGTTCACAATGGTGCTTTGCCAAAATTGAGTTATGTCTAGGGTTTCTGTTATGTAGGTCTTAAATGTGTAGGTTGAAGTTAGCAAGATTCTTAAGAACCTAATTGAGTTTAACCCCAAAAAATGGTTCATTGACATTTAAAGCACTTAATACCCAACAATTGATCTATCTGCGCAGAGCCCATCTCAACAAGTGGAAAGCACTTACACATAACAAAGTTGACAAACCCCATTTTTATTTCTTCTTCCATATATATACCTCGCCAACACCCATGCCTACCTTGGCCCTTTTGTCCTCCTTTAGATAGTCAAGTCAATTTCCTCTCTTCGCTAAGGCAGTTTCCTCTCTGATCCAAGTGTAATGCGTTAGTAGAGAAAGATGGAGCACGGCCCCTAAAATTGGTTATGCTTATCAGATAAGACCTTCCTTTGAGGAGACTTCTTCCCTCAATCGACTCTGCTTTTTAGGAGATGAAACTAGCATTGTGATTTGATCTCGCTTTGCCACTTATGGTTCAATGGATCCAACTAAATTCTTATTGGTTATCACCAGTTTGTAGTACATAACAGATTCGTCGTAGACCTGCATCAACTTTCCCAATTGATGCTTTACAACACTGGTTCCCTATGAGAGATGCTCACCTAAAACTATTGGTTCTACCCAAAACCCATCTATGAGCCATTCAACAATGAGGAATAGCATTAATGACCCCAGACAAGGTTGCATAACACTTACAAGAAAGTCAAAGCTATTGAAATCCACAAGGTGCAACAATGCATGCAATACAAGGGGTGCAAGAAAAGAAAAACTTTCAAATCAAACTAACTTAACAATATAACTAAATTAAACTCTACATGACATGGTCTCCATGGCACATATATGATTGTTGTAAACTACCATGATTGCACTAGAAAATGGAATGATCAAACATGTATTCATTCAATGTGATTTTAACGAGCGATACATGGTCTCCATGGCACATATATGATTGTTGTAAACTACCATGATTGCACTAGAAAATGGAATGATCAAACATGTATTCATTCAATGTGATTTTAACGAGCGATACACCATCATCAATTAAACATGAAAGGGAAAATCCAAAGGAGAGCAAAGCCTACTTAACGAGGATACTTTAAAACTTAAAAGGGGGTCCCCAAATCACTCAACCTAGGGCTAGTTGAGGCCTCAACACAATACAAACTTGGTGGAAGGAATAGAGGTGTAATCAAAGAAAATGATTCAAGAAATATAAGTCGATTGATGGATACTAGTGGCTATCGACTAGTCTGAGGTTAAATACCAAACTCAATGAAGTCTAGAGGATTAAGTCAAAAGAAAAAACATAGCTTTAGCAACTAAAGTCCATTTGGAAGATGCATCTACAACCCAAAAAATGGTTTTTCATGATCTCTAGTTCATGGTCACCTATGCATTGGTCAATCTTTATCATACTTAAGGGTCCTTGAGCACACATGTCATCTTTGTGACAAAATGAAGCCTTGAAGTTTTGTCAATTGTGTTCGTCTTATATCAAGTGGAAGTTTTCCCAAGACACTCTCTCATGCACAATAGAATTTCACCTAACATGCCAATAGAATTTGGCACAACATACCAATGAATTAGAAATAATATTTTTTTTCATCTTTAGAAAACAAGGAATAGATGTGTTTTCACAAATAGAAACACAACACAACTTTTACCCCCATAATATGGGTCCTTAGTCCTTAATCCGTCCACATATGTATCTACAAATTCAAGTGTAGATGTGAAAGGTGGAAATTGAGGTGGCTACTCTACACAAGATGATGAACTACAAGTGTAGACAGCACTGTAGCACAACGACAGTGGATGCAAAGATTGTCATACAAGTCTTCCCATGTGGACTTCGAAAGTTGAATACGAAACTTAATAACGTTAATGAACCTGCCAAAGTAAGAGACATAAGCTTAAAAAGATCCATCCATTTACATAATTTCATATACCATGGTCAGATTATCACAAAGAGAGAATATTTTTTCGATCAAATAATTTCATATACCATGGTCAGATTATTACAAAGAGAATATTTTTTCGATCAAATAAGAACAATTTTCAATTATGTTTATAACCAGTTTCACTAACATATAACCAAATCAGGGAGAAATTTTATTTTTATATGGGCTTATAAAATATTTAAAAATAGACTCAATTTCTATAAACAACTCTACTGTAATCAAGTACTTTTTTTTATTTACCTCTCTCTTCTCTTCTTCCTTCCGTTATTGCCATTAATCTTTCCAATCATTGCAAACCAGATTCACCACTTTAAATCCAATTGAAAAAAATAAAATCTCCACTAAATGATTTCAATTATTTATATTCAAAGAGTAAATTAATAACCTGTTCCACCTCTATGGTATCACAGAGTTATATTTTATCAACATCATGGATTATTTATATTTGTCTGTGGATAGCTCAACATTCCGCTATTTCACGACCCAGTTACGCTCAGAAACTGTAGATTCTGCAATCTGTAATCCTTTAACCATTCAAACTTGAAATGAATTATTAGAAGCAAAAAGATTTTGCAACGTACATTCGGTCCAAATACGAATTTGCAATACCGATACCATTAGTTGTGTCTAGAAAATCTTACTTATTTTAATTCCAATTTTTTTGAAGTATCAATGAATTTGTATTTATTTTATTATACTTAATATTTTTTTTAAGCAATAGTAACATAAATTTATTTATTTTATTTCATATTATTTTAAAGCTAGTATAATTTTTATTAGACTGACAAGAAAAAATTATACAAATACAGATAGAAGTTATGTTGTCTGTCATTAGGGAAACAATAGTAGCAGCGAAAAAAGAGATCTTTTGTCCATCTAAATTGTGACAAAATGTTTAGCAGAGAGTGATACAAAATGAAATCTACCAAATAACTATTACTATAGTGAGGAGCATGACTACTATTCATATTCCTAATCCTTTAGTGTAGAGACAAAAAGACAAAAACAAAAGCTGAGCATACTAGAATGGTCAGTCTAATTTCTATTATACTAACAAAAAAAAACTATACAAATACAGATAGAAGTTCTGCTGGTCTACCATTTAAACTCTGACAAATTGTTTGGCAAAGAGTCATACAAAATGAAATCTATGAGATAACTATTACTATACTAACGAAGAATCGCATGACTCCCATTCCTATTCCTTTACTGTAGAGACAAAACGACAAAAACAAAAGTTTAGCATACTAGACTGGTTAATCTAATTTCTATTAGACTGACAAGAAAAAACTATACAAATATAGATAGAAGTTTTGTTGGTCTGCAACTAGGGAAATCGGAGCAACAAAAATAAAAAAGATTTTTTTTCCATCTAAACTGCGGCAAATTGTTTAACAAGGAGTCATACAAAATGAAATCTACCATATAACTATTACTGTAGTGACGAAGAATAACACGAGTACTATTCATATTCCTTTACAAAAGTTGAGTATACTCAGAGTAGTTCAAAATGAATGTTTGTTGGTTTTTCTTCATATGAGATATGATCGATATATTATTACAATGATGAGTGTTTCATATAGAAGGAACATATGGTGACCATCCATGAAAGGATGTCTCTCTTGAATAATCAATAACTATTTATTATTATCATTTACTTATTATATATGATATTTAATAATCAATAATTATATTATTAATTATTATTCTAAGAGAATGTCTTCCCAATGTTTTCCAAACATTAACACTCCCTCTCAACAAGGGAGACATTATGCACCATGCCAAGATTGTCTTTGAAGTATACAAACTTCACCCTCTGAGCCAATTAACTCATCTCTAAGATTAGGCTCACTTTGGGTCCACATGTAATAGCATATATCATCTTGAGTTTTTATTATTCCTTGTCAAATCACCATGACTAGGACAAAGACCACACCAAGATATTTCACCACAAGTACACACCTGTCAGTGAATGTCAGCCTGAAGATAATTGACTCATGGAAAACACTTCAAGCACCTCGATTCCATATTATTCCATGTCATGATCAAGGAAGGACTACGTCTGGGCCCATTTACCACAAGTGCACATTTATGATAAATGTATCATATCTCTCTTGATCTTCAGCCCAATCTAGGAGAAGGTCCACCCAATGTTGAAACATCAATACTCCCTCTTAGCTAGGGAGGTATCTTTCCATAGTAGTACACAACTACTATCCAGAGACACATAGTCTCTGCCAATGGTACACAACCACCATAGTAGAAAAAGGTTTGTCACACATGGCACTCCCATGTGGACTTCTAGAAGCTACTCCCTCTAGGAAAACTTAGGGTCAACTCCCCATAGTTTGTGACGTCGAGGGTAAACTCCCTTGACATGTCCTCATGTTCTCTCCACATGGGACTTTGGGCTATAAGTCCAAATGCACTTATCCCTTCTCGAATAAGTGTCCTCATAGATCAACTCAACTCAATTCACAGAAGAGTATGATCTGAAGAAATTTTGTCACACTTGACACTCCCATGTGGACTTCTAGAGGTTACACCCTCCAGAAACACTAGAGTCAACTCCCATAGTGTTTGATGTCAAGGTTCAACTCCCTTGACATGTCCTCATGTGCTCTCCACATGGGACATTGGGCTATAAGCCCAAACACACTTATCCCTTCGCTGATAAGTGTCCCATGTATCCCTTCTCGGATAAGTGTCATCACAAACCAACTCAACTCAGTCATAAAGAAGTACAATTTGGAGAATGCCTCAGGAAGCTAAAAACATCAAAACTCACTCTCAGCGAGGGAGGCATTCTCTGCCATGCCAAGTCTGTTACAAAAGTACTTGAACTTCGTCCTAGTTTGGTAAGAATATTAACAACCTACTCATCTATAGGAAGGTACAACACCAATACTTCCTTCCTCTGGACCATAGTATCAAATGTAATGGTACTTGATCTCAATGTGGTTTGATTTTTCATGAAACACTGGATTATCTGAGATCTTCACACAACTTTGGTTACCATAATGACTAATTGTGGAATCCATCACATGTTCGGATAAATCTACAAGGAGGTTGTGAAGCCACACTGCTTCACGAACTAACATACTTAATGCAATGCACTTTGCTTCTGATGTTCTCAAAGCCACGTAATTATATTTCTTGCTACACCAGGAAACCATGGAAGATCCCAAAGTGAAGAAACACTTGAAGGTGCTCTTTCTGTCCACTGCAATCCCTTCCCAATTAGAGTCAATATATTCTTCCCATATCATATCAATACTGGAAGTATATCTCATACCATTTCCAATTGTGCCTCGCAGGTATCTCAACACATGCTTCGCAACAATCCAATGTGTCTATCTCAGTTGACTCATAAACTGGCTAAGTGCACTCACTACATAGAAAATATTTGGCTTGTTGTTAATCATATACATCAATGATCCAATCAGTTGTTTGTACAAGGTTGGATCAATTTCGTCGGAATAAGAAGAAGACACACTTAGTTTCTTCGGATTCGTCACTATTAGTGTAGCCATGAGCTTCAAGTTCAGCATCCCAAACTTCTTCAATATCTCAACTGTGTACTTCCCCTGACTTAGGAAGTTCTCATCAGTTCTCTACCACACCTCTAGTCCCAAGAAGTAGTGCATCATACCAAGTTCATTCATCTCAAACTTAGAGGCCAATGCATACTTTCATTCAACAATAAGGATCTCTGTATCGGTGAGGAATAGATCATCAACGTAGAGGACCAAAATTAGGGAATCACCATTAACAATATTGTAGTACAGTTTGGAATAGACAACACTTTTGTTGAAGCCCAAAAATCATTAGGTGTCCATCAATCCTCGCATACCAAGATCAAGGTGGTTGCTTGAGTCCATACAAGGCCTTCTTCAACCTGCACACATGAGACTCTGTCTCATGTATCACAAAATTGTATGGTTGCTTGATGTATACTTCTTCCTCAATCTCTCCATTAAGAAAGGTTGTATTTATATCCATCTGATGTACTTTGCAACCCATGGATGTTGGAGGGAAAATAATCATCCAGATAGAAGTGTATCGAGCAACATGAAAAAATGTCTCCTCATAATCTATTCCCTCCACCTGAGAGAATCCTCTAGCAACAAATAACATTTTGTGTCTCTCGATGCTCCCATCAACTATGTGTTTGATCTTGTAGATCCATTTGGAAGTCACTGCAAACTTCCCCTCAGGTCAAAACAATATCCCACACATCATTCTTCATGATGAACTGACACTCCTCCATCATGGAATCTCTCCATATTGACTGACTAGATGCCTCCTCATAACAAGAAGGCTCATAATCAATGATGTGGCTCATAGTTGCATCATAGCACGAATACCTCTAAGGTCTCTTTCTCTCTCGGAAGGTACCATGAGGAGTTGCATGTCTTTCTGCCTCCTATAGAGTCTGACGAGCCCATGCAAGTATCTTATAACCTACTGCAATATCTCTGTAAACATTAACTAGAGCTACAGGATCAATGGGATCAATTAGATTAATTGTCTCCCTCTGAAAGGGAATGTCATATTAGACCTTATTTGACATATAAAGGTTTCCTCATGAAACCAATGTCTAATACATATCAAGGTTCCCTCATGGAATCAATGTCTCACAAGACATATTGAGGTTTCCTTGTGAAACCAATGTCATGGCTCATTCATATGACCATCTGAGGCACGTCAGGATGAAGTCTACACCATATTGCTCATCTATGTGTTGAATCCTAGTTGCTTCATCTGCACCATGTCTCGGATGAAATCCTACAAGAAGCCTCTGAAGCCGCATTGCTTCCATGAATTATGTAATTGGATACAATATATTCTACCTCTTTAGTACTGAGTGTTATAGAAGTTCGCTTCCTCAAATCCTAACTGATCTCAAGCAGAGGCATCACCCTTTGGTGTGCTTTCTGTCAACTGCACTCTCTTCCTAGTCAGAACTATATATCTCTGCAACATTTCTTCATCTCCTGAGACATATCCAACTGTACCACACCAGTACACTTTCTCTGCTACAACTTAGTCTTCTCAAATCACAATGTGGATTAGGGTGCTTACTACAAAGCACTATCTGGCTTTTTTCTTTGAGAGTAGGTCCTCCACTCTCACTGCAGCTACTCCCTCTGGGATTTTGCAACTACTCCCTTTGGGACTCTGTAACTGTTAAGCACTAAGACTGAGAGTAGCTTCTCTACTCTGTCATCAACTACCCTCCTCTGGAACTGCTCTATGTGGAATTGACTCCTCCACTCTCTCTTGGAACACACCGAGGTTGCCATTCTCCTCGATAATGAAATGATTTACGACATTTTTCATTGTTCTTTGGACATTGAATGTCCCACATACAAAAATATGAACCGACTTGTCTCACGGGTACTTCAAAAACCCTAAAAGTTTTGTTCAGTTATATGTGTCTTGAATGGTCAATGTTAACCTTATTTGATTAATGTTTTTCATTCCATCTCTATATGAATTTTATGCACTCACAACGCCATGATTCAACCCAGATTCCACTATAATCCTTGTTGAACTCACTGTCCATACGTCCAAAGACAGCCTTGTTGAACTCACTGTCCATACATCCAAAGACATCCTTGTTGAACTCATTGTCCATACATAGGAAGAAAGGACTATTATTCATGCAACACGTTCATTGTCAAGGTCTTAAAAGACCATAATTACTGCGCTCTTGGAAGCTAAGGGAAGAAGAAATGAAATTGGGCATCAAAAAAATTTGAGCCAATTACCCAGGAAAGCAATGAGGAGCTCACCCCACCCAAAGTCGACTTGGTTAAATGCTAACCACCCTTAGTGTCATTAAGATACTTCTCTTCAACATAAAAAAAAAAAATGCTTCCTTCAACAGACATATGCACATTTGTGATCTCTGGCAGGAAAGAGTGTTTCGTCTCAAGGAAGGCTATGCTCGATCTCAAGTAATCCTTATCTACATAAGACTTTTCCTTCTTTATCAACTTTACAATATGTGATAACAATTCATTGACACCACTGTAGCACTGCGTGCACATGGCACATACTAACAATTTCCGTAGTATCCCTCCGCAAGTGGGTTTTCGAACTCCCTTCTCACATCCACGTCCACCTCCACATCCACTAGAGGAAGAGAAGCCCACAAGTAGTTGGGTTCGAGGTACATTTCCCACCACAGTTTTGGTAACTGCTCATTCACATCAGAATATGTATTTCCATTTCAAGGGCTTTAAAGTTTAAATGCTAGGCGTGGCACACAAAAAACCATCATTTCTGAGCTCTTTCTCTTGGAAATGCAATAGGGCATAACAAAATTTGCAGCCAATTGCCCAAGAAAGAAATGACGAGCTCACATGTTGTTGTTTTTTTCCTTCATATTTACATGGGCCCTTCTTGAGGGATGTTTTTCTTCATATGAGATATGATCAATATATTATTACAATGATGAGTGTTTCATATATAGGGAACATATAGTGACCATTCATGAAAGGAAGTCTCTTGAATAATGAATAACTATTTATTATTATCATTTACTTATTATATATGATATTTAATAATCAATAATTATATTATTAATTATTATTTTAAGAGAATGTCTTCCAAATATTGTCCAAACATCATTAATGCAGCTGTAATTAGCCTTAACAAAAGATGGACATCCTACTTTTTTATACTTAATATCTTATTATTAGCAATTAAGATAAATATATGTACTAAAGTTATATGGTTAACATTTTTTACAAATTTACAATTTTTCATTAATCTTGTTCACAATTTTTTCCTTCAGCTAAATAAAATCATAATGCTTCTTAAAAAGTTGTATCAGTTACCTCTGCTCTCGATCACATACATATTAAAAAATAAGTGTGAAACTCCAAAAGCAAGAAGAGAATTTGGAATATGCAGTAAATTTTCATTTTACTGATTGAATAGAGTGCACCAATTACAACCACAAGATTATCCCCATGATTTTTTTCCCAGATCTCTACATATCATTATTATACAAAGCCCAGTGATAGAATAGAGTGCACCAATTGCAACCACGAAATTTTCCCCATGATACTTTTTTCCAGATCTCTACATATCATTATCATACAAAGCCCAGATCAATATTAGTAAAGTATAGCATGATCCAAAGCCAAATTTAATCTTGAAAACGCAGGAACTATTGACATTTGAGTTGGCATAAAGATAATGTATCGATTAATACACATCTGTTTGCGTTTCTACAGCTGAATTATGTTTGCTTAGAAAGTCATAGCAGATAATGAAGGTGGAGGCAACGCAGAAATAACGAAGTGGGAATTGATGAAAGCGCTTGAATTAATCATCAAGTCCTCCCCGGGACCTGCCTCCCCCAGTTCAGCAAGAAGGCGAAGGTAGAAAGCCTTCAGTCTCTTGAACAACAGTCCCCAACTGTAATACGCCCTTAGGATTCGAACACGAATCCTCCTGCAAATCCCAACGATGAATAATCCCGTCTTCCTACGACCCAATCTGACTGTGGGCATCGCCCTCCTCCTCCTGATATTGGGTTTCTTTTTATCACTCTCCAGGATGCCAACGTCGAGCCCAATGGATACCAATCGGCACACTGAATCTGAATATTCTTTGCTGGTTGCTCAATTCCATACTGTGTTGCATTCACCGAGGAGAAACTTTCCCAAATTCTTATAGAGAGGACTACAAATTATGATGATGATGAGCGGAACTTTGTGACAAAGTTCAGGACAAGATGCGCGGCTTAGTTTTTAGTAGATGAGGACAGCATTTCCCAAGCGAACAGTAGGTTGGTGGAGGTTTGCATCACTCATTCGGATTATTACATAAGAGTCCAAATTCTATGACCGCCTATTTCAGGTGCCCTCACCAAATCAGATTGCGTGTTCTATATGGCTTCACCACCACCGACACATATTCTCTGTCCTATATGGTTTCATCACGACTGTCTGGTTTCAGTTTTAATTTATCGTAGCGACAGAAGTGAGATGTGTTTTGTTGGTTTCAATGAATTCACAGTGAGATGTATTTTGTTTGTTTCAATGAATTAACGGTGGTAAGGAGGATTGAGGTGTCACAAAAGTTTACACAAGATTTTAAGCAGTGACCAAATGAAGATTAAACCCTACATTTATGAGGATTGAGGTGTCACAAAAGTTTTCATTTCAACCAGTGACCAAAGTTTCCACAAGATTTCAACCAGTAACCAAATGAAGATTAAACCCTACATTGATGAGAATTGAGGTGTGACAAAAGTTTTCACAAGATTTCAACCAGCAATCAAAATTTCTACAAGATTTCAACCAGTAACTAAATAAGATTAAACCTACATTGATAGGTGTCACAAAAATTTTCACAAGATTTCAACCAGTGACCAAAGTTTCCACAAGATTTTAACCAGTAACCAAATGAAAATTAAACCCTACATTGATGAGAATTGAGGTGTGACA
>ML779279.1:452493-475929 GCA_009831015.1 Picea engelmannii | reverse complement strand
ATTTTCTCCATCTTCAACAAAAAATTGGGAGAATTTCTTTTCAAGGGAGAGGAATTTTGTGAGACTTTGTTTACTTAAAACATGCATGATCGTGTTTTATATTTGTTCTTTTATATTTTTTGCTATATGTACTTTATAATGATCTATTTTGGGTAACTTACTTTAAATTGATTAGTCACCCATTTTATTATATTATATTAAAGACTTGGTCAACTTTGATTACTTTCCCTACAATTTTAGATAGATACTGAATAATAATATAGATAAGTACTTACAACATGCATACAATGCCAAAAATCTATTTTCATTCCATACTCTTTTTTAAGTATATCTTTTACATTACTAATATTATGCTAATATCATTCTGAAATAACCCCTCAAATTGTGTTATGTCTAAATGGAATCTCCACCACTCAGTATGGGATGTAGTGGGTCCATGTTCTCTACATGTTGGTTTGTATCACAAATAATGTGAGTTAATTTAGTCATTGAAGATTGATGTAGGTTTGGAAAGAAATTTCTATTCTCCTTGCAGACAACTTTTAAAACTAGTTAAATCAAAGATAACATGGAAACTATAGTTTGCTAGGTCATGGAATAAGTGTTTCTTCTCATAATGGAAGATCCTCTTGGCATATAAGGAATTTCTTGGTAAATATGATCGTATTCGAATAAAGGTTCGAGTGCATTGGAAATCATTTAAAAAGGAGAGAAAGGTTTGTAATCATAATTTAATACTAGACAACTCACAAACCCTAACATTCATAAACAGGTTCTTGCATATGTAAGCTATGAAAACAAGTGCAATATTATAGCAATTGTTATGAGTATAATCACTTAATGCTTATAAAGTTATCCAATTATCGTAAATTAAATGTATTCAGAATGGGTACAAGGTCTCTATTATCAGTGTAACTTGCACACAACCAACCAAATGCAAACTTCTCTAGTCACTATCCTTCAACATGGATGCGAGGATGGTATGTTTGTTGGCTTCAAGGCTTGCGTTCTTTCGTATTTGCAATTCTATGTTTCCAAAATACAAATGAATGACACACACACACACATGCACGCTCACCTACTCTTGTTTAGACAAAAATCCCTCACAAATTCAATCCCATTGCTAACTCCTTCATTGGCCTTCCTCTTTCAAAAGAAGGCACATTCTATTGGATACAAATAATAAGTAAATGGTTAAATGGAGTGATAGAATGCCAAGCTCTTATTGTGCAAGAATGGTTGTAGCTCAATAGTACTACACTCGTCCATTTGTCTAGGTATGTGCTAGCTCTCTTCAAAATCTTATTAAACCCAACAATGTACACTTATCATCTAACATACCAACAACAAAAGATACAAGACTCTAATATTAAGAATTAGTGAGTTGCTCCAACATAAGAAATGTTATTCCAACAACAAACATGATATGCTACTCTAGTAGATAAAAATATCTATATAGACCAAAAAATTCACAATCTACTCAATGTTTATGCTCTGAGCATTGAAACACATTGTAGCCAATAGTCTTTATCATAATGCTACCAACTTTATTTGCAATGTTTGGACAAACAATAACTCAACTCAACGAACCAATACTTCATCTTATCATTAATCCATATAAGGCTTCAAATTAGTTTTCACTAGCAATTAAAATACAATTCACAATGCTTTCACAAACTTCCTATATTTTTAATTAAAGTCTAATCCAACTTATACTCCATTAATTAAACATATGTAAACTCCATTAATTAGACATATATAAGATGTAAATTATCTAAAACGTATATGAAATGCTAATTAATTGATAATTCTTGATACAATGGAAATAAAACAAACTACATCAAGCCATACTTATGAAAGGTAAGATATCAAGCCATACTTATGAAAGGTAAGATATGTGAAATCCACTCGAATCCATATGCCAAATGATAGAAAGAAAGTAAACCCCAAATGATAGAAAGAAAGTAAACTCAATATGCCAAACTATTGGAAGAATCCTCTTGAATCCCTATACCAAATGATAGAAAGAAAGTAAACCCCAAATGATAGAAAGAAAGTAAACCCCATATGCCAAACGATTGGAAGAAAGAGTGGTTGAAGAGAATTTGTATTTTCCACTTTACAATTAGACTCTCCAATCGTTAATTAAGAAACAATACTATGGAGTGGGACCATTTCATGGTTGTTGGACCATCTTCACATCGATTAATGGTGCTTTGAAAATGTACTATAATCCAACGAGAAGGTATATATACGATTCTTGTTTTTTTTTAATTAAAATTAGAATTTACCTGATTGCTTGCAACAACCATTTTATGATACTCATTGATATCCAAATCAACAACAAATGAATTGATACAAATTTATGGTTATATTTTTGGAAAATGTTATCCATAAATTTTAAATACAAATTCATAAAAATTCTTCATTCAGTAATTTAAATGTAAAGAAGAGATTATGTAATTCATTGAGAATTTTAACACAATTATTAAAAAATTCATCACACAAAGACTGTATTTACCAAACTGAAAACCAACATTCAAATGGTTGTTGAGTTTATTTAAGTAATTTTATTTATGGCTCTTGTGCATCCTTCTCTCTTGATTATATATAAAAAGCAAAACTCCTTTAAAAACTATTTTTTTTTCCATTTACATTTAATTATTTTTTCAGTTTTTTTTTCTTTATTAATACATTGCTCTTTTTTATTATTATTTATCCCATTAAATGTAAAATCTGAAAGTCACATTTAAATTTTACACATGGTTTCTTTATATATGTACATCATAATACTTTGACCATTAATATTTTTTTATTAAAGATATAATATTGTATTTTATAAAAATAGTTTTAATAATTATAAATATGATAAAAATTTACAAAATAAAATCATAATATTCTGAACATTAATATATATTTTTTATTAAGAATATAATGTTGTATTTCATAAAATTAGTTTTAATAAATACAAATATGATACAAATTTGCAAAATAAAAACACTTCTTATTTTACATAACTTTTAATTATAAATAATATGACAGTGTTATTATTTTGTTTTTAAAATTATATATTGAAATTAATCTATATTAAAATTAATTTTATAAATAAAATAATATTAATGAGATAGATTAAATTCACATTAATATGTTAAATCCTATTCCTGAATAGGTACAATAAATTAAAATTGAAATCATATCCATGGTAAGATTAATGYAGGGTTTAATCTTTATTTGGTTACTGGTTGAAATCTTGTGGAAACTTTGGTTACTGGTTGAAATCTTGTGAAATTTTTTGTGACACCTATTAATGTAGGTTTAATCTGATTTAGTTACAGGTTGAAATTTTGYAGAAATTTTGGTTACTGGTTGAAATCTTGTGAAAACTTTTGTGACACCTCAATTCTCATTAATGTAGGGTTTAATTTTCATTTGGTTACTGGTTGAAATCTTGTGGAAACTTTGGTCACTGGTTGAAATCTTGTGAAAARTTTTGTGACACCTATCAATGTAGGTTTAATCTTATTTAGTTACTGATTGAAATCTTGTAGAAATTCTGGTTGCTAGTTGAAATCTTGTGAAAACTTYTGTCACACCTCAATTCTCATCAATGTAGGGTTTAATTTTCATTTGGTTACTGGTTAAAATCTTGTGGAAACTTTGGTCACTGGTTGAAATCTTGTGAAAATTTTTGTGACACCTATCAATGTAGGTTTAATCTTATTTAGTTACTGGTTGAAATCTTGTAGAAATTTTGATTGCTGGTTGAAATCTTGTGAAAACTTTTGTCACACCTCAATTCTCATCAATGTAGGGTTTAATCTTCATTTGGTTACTGGTTGAAATCTTGTGGAAACTTTGGTCACTGGTTGAAATGAAAACTTTTGTGACACCTCAATCCTCATAAATGTAGGGTTTAATCTTCATTTGGTCACTGCTTAAAATCTTGTGTAAACTTTTGTGACACCTCAATCCTCCTTACCACCGTTAATTCATTGAAACAAACAAAATACATCTCACTGTGAATTCATTGAAACCAACAAAACACATCTCACTTCTGTCGCTACGATAAATTAAAACTGAAACCAGACAGTCGTGATGAAACCATATAGGACAGAGAATATGTGTCGGTGGTGGTGAAGCCATATAGAACACGCAATCTGATTTGGTGAGGGCACCTGAAATAGGCGGTCATAGAATTTGGACTCTTATGTAATAATCCGAATGAGTGATGCAAACCTCCACCAACCTACTGTTCGCTTGGGAAATGCTGTCCTCATCTACTAAAAACTAAGCCGCGCATCTTGTCCTGAACTTTGTCACAAAGTTCCGCTCATCATCATCATAATTTGTAGTCCTCTCTATAAGAATTTGGGAAAGTTTCTCCTCGGTGAATGCAACACAGTATGGAATTGAGCAACCAGCAAAGAATATTCAGATTCAGTGTGCCGATTGGTATCCATTGGGCTCGACGTTGGCATCCTGGAGAGTGATAAAAAGAAACCCAATATCAGGAGGAGGAGGGCGATGCCCACAGTCAGATTGGGTCGTAGGAAGACGGGATTATTCATCGTTGGGATTTGCAGGAGGATTCGTGTTCGAATCCTAAGGGCGTATTACAGTTGGGGACTGTTGCTCAAGAGACTGAAGGCTTTCTACCTTCGCCTTATTGCTGAACTGGGGGAGACAGGTCCCGGGGAGGATTTGATGATTAATTCAAGCGCTTTCATCAATTCCCACTTCGTTATTTCTGCGTTGCCTCCACCTTCATTATCTGCTATGACTTTCTATACAAACATAATTCAGCTGTAGAAACGCAAACAGATGTGTATTAATCGATACATTATCTTTATGCTAACTCAAATGTCAATAGTTCCTGCGTTTTCAAGATTAAATTTGGCTTTGGATCATGCTATACTTTACTAATATTGATCTGGGCTTTGTATGATAATGATATGTAGAGATCTGGAAAAAAATATCATGGGGAAAATTTCGTGGTTGCAATTGGTGCACTCTATTCTATCACTGGGCTTTGTATAATAATGATATGTAGAGATCTGGAAAAAAAATCACGGGGATAATCTTGTGGTTGTAATTGGTGCACTCTATTCAATCAGTAAAATGAAAATTTATTGCATATTCCAAATTCTCTTCTTGCTTTTGGAGTTTCACACTTATTTTTTTATATGTATGTGATCGAGAGCAGAGGTAACTGATACAACTTTTTAAGAAGCATTATGATTTTATTTAGGTGAAGAAAAAAATTGTGAACAAGATTAATGAAACATTGTAAATTTGTCAAAATGTTAATCATCTAACTTTAGTACGTATATTTATCTTAATTATTTATCTTAATTGTTAATAATAAGATATTAAGTATAAAAAAGTAGGATGTTCATCTTTTGTTAAGGCTAATTACAGCTGCATTAATGATGTTTGGACAATATTTGGAAGAATTCTCTTAGAATAATAATTAATAATATAATTATTGATTATTAAATATCATATATAATAAGTAAATGATAATAATAAATAGTTATTTATTATTCAAGGGACACATCCTTTCATGAATGGTCACTATATGTTCCCTATATATGAAACACTCATCATTGTAATAATATATCGATCATATCTAATATGAAGAAAAACGTCCGTAAATATGAAGGAAAAAAGCAACAACATGTGAGCTCGTCATTTCTTTCTTGGGCCATTGACTGCAAATTTTATCATGCCTTATTGCATTTCCAAGAGAAAGAGCTAAGAAATGATGGTTTTTTGTGTGCCACGCCTAGCATTTAAGCTTTAAAGCCCTTGAAATGGAAATACATATTCTGATGTGAATGAGTAGTTACCAAAATTGTGGTGGGAAATGTACATTGAACCCAACTACTTGTGGGCTTCTCTTCCTCCAGTGGATGTGGAGGTGGACGTGGATGTGAGAAGGGAGTTCGACGACCCACTTGCAGAGGGATACTACGGAAATTGTTAGTATGTGCCATGTGCACGCAGTGCTACAGTGGTGTCAATGAATTGTTATCACATATTGTAATGTTGATAAAGAAGAAAAAGTCTTCTGTAGATAAGGATTACTTGAGATCGAGCATAGCCTTCCTTGAGACGAAACACTCTTTCCTGCCAGAGATCACAAATGTGCATATGTCTGTTGAAGGAATGCATTTTTTTTTTTATGTTGAAGAGAAGTATCTTAATGACAGTAAGGGTGGTTAGCATTTAACCAAGTCGACTTTGGGTGGGGTGAGCTCCTCATTGCTTTCCTGGGTAATTGGCTCAAAATTTCTTGATGCCCAATTGCATTTCTTCTTCCCCTAGCTTCCAAGAGCGCAGTAATTATGGTCTTTTAAGACCTTGACAATGAACGTGTTGCATGAATAATAGTCCTTTCTTCCTATGTATGGAAAATGAGTTCAACAAGGATTTCTTTGGATGTATGGACAGTGAGTTCAACAAGGTTGTCTTTGGACATATGGACAATGAGTTCAACAAGGATTATAGTGGAATCTGGGTAGAATCTGGGCATTGTCAGTGCATAAAATTCATATAGAGATGGAATGAAAAACATAAATCAAATAAGGTTAACATTTACCATTCAAGACGCATATAACTGAACAAAAATTTTAGGGTTTTTGAAGTACCTATGAGACAAGTCGGTTCATATTTGTGTATGTGGGACATACAATGTCCAAAGAACAATGAAAAATGTCGTAAATCGTTTCATTATTGAGGAGAATGGCCACATCGGTGTGTTCCAAGAGAGAGTAGAGGAGCCAGTTCCACATAGAGCAGTTCCAGAGGAGGGTAGTTGATGACAGAGTAGAGAAGCTACTCTCGGTCTTAGTGCTTAACAGTTACAGAGTCCCAAAGGGAGTAGTTGCAGAATCCCAGAGGGAGTAGCTGCAGTGAGAGTGGAGGACCTACTCTCAAAGAAAAAAGTTAGATAGTGCTTTGAGGAAGAAGTATACATCGAGCAACCATACGGTTTTGTGATACATGAGACAGAGTCTCATGTGTGCAGGTTGAAGAAGGCCTTGTATGGACTCAAGCAACCACCTTGATCTTGGTATGCAAGGATTGATGGACACCTAATGATTTTTGGGCTTCAACAAAAGTGTTGTCTATCCCAAACTGTACTACAATATTGTTAATGGTGATTCCCTAATTTTGGTCCTCTACGTTGATGATTTATTCCTCACCGATACAAAGATCCTTATTGTTGAATGAAAGTATGCATTGGCCTCTAAGTTTGAGATGAATGAACTTGGTATGATGCACTACTTTTTGGGACTAGAGGTGTGGCAGAGAACTGATGAGATCTTCCTAAGTCAAGGGAAGTACACAGTTGAGATATTGAAGAAGTTTGGGATGCTGAACTTGAAGCCCATGGCTACACTAATGGTGATGAATCCGAAGAAACTAAGTGTGTCTTCTTCTTATTCCGACGAAATTGATCCGACCTTGTACAAACAACTGATTGGATCATTGATGTATATGATTAACAACAAAACCAAATATTTTCTATGTAGTGAGTGCACTTAGCTAGTTTATGAGTCCACTGAGATAGACACACTGGATTGTTGCGAAGCATGTGTTGAGATACCCGCAAGGCACAATTGGACATGGTATGAGATATACTTCCAGTATTGATATGATATGGGAAGAATATATTGACTCTAATTGGGAAGGGATCGCAGTGGACAGAAAGAGCACCTTCGGGTGTTTCTTCACTCTGGGATCTTCCATGGTTTCCTGGTGTAGCAGGAAATATAATTATGTGGCTTTGAGAACATCAGAAGCAGAGTGCATTGCATTAAGTATGTGAGTTCGTGAAGCAGCATGGCTTCACAACCTCCTTGTAGATTTATCTGAACATGTGATGGATTCCACAATTAGTCATTATGGTAACCAAAGTTGTGTGAAGATCTCAGATAATCCAGTGTTTCATGAAAAATTGAACCACATTGAGATCAAGTACCATTACATCTAATACTATGGTCCAGAGGAACGAAGTATTGGTGTTGTAACTTCTTATAGATGACCAGGTTGTTAATATTGTTACCAAGCCGGGATGAAGTTCAAGTACTTTTGTATCAGACTTGGTGTGGCAGAGAATGCCTCCCTTGTTGAGAGTGAGTTTTGATGTTTTCACCTTCCTGAGACATTCTCCAAATCGTACTTCTTTGTGACTGAGTTGAGTTGGTTTGTGATGACACTTATCCGAGAAGGGATACATGAGACACTTATCAATGAAGGGATAATTGTGTTTGGGCTTATAGCCCAATGTCCCATGTGGAGAGCACATGAGGACATGTCAAGGGAGTTGAACCTTGACACCAAACACTATGGGAGTTGACCCTAGTGTTTCTAGAAGGTGTAGCCTCTAGAAGTGCACATGAGAGTGTCAAGTGTGACAAAATTTCTCCAGATCATACTCCTCTATGAATTGAGTTGAGTTGATCTATGAGGACACTTATTCGAGAAGGGATAAGTGCATTTGAACTTATAGCCCAACGTCCCATGTGGAGAGAACATGAGGACATGTCAAGGGATTTTACCCTTGATGTCACAAACTATGGGGAGTTGACCCTAAGTGTTCCTAGAGGGAGTAGCCTCTATAAGTCCACATGGGAGTGCCATATGTGACAAACCTTTTGCTACTATGGTGGTTGTGTACCATTGGTAGAGACTGTGTGTCTCTGGATAGTAGTTGTGTACTACTATGGAAAGATACCTCCCTAGCTAAGAGGGAGTATTGATGTTTCAACATCGGGTGGACCTTCTCCTAGATTGGGTTGAAGATCAAGGGAGATAGGATACATTTATCATAAATGTGCACTTGTGGTAAATGGGCCCAGACGTAGTCCTTCCTTGATCATGACAAGGAATAATATGGAATCGGGGTGCTTGAAGTGCTTTCCACGAGTTAGTTATCTTCAGGCTGACATTCACTGACAGGTGTGTACTTGTGGTGAAATATCTTGGTGTGGTCTTTGTCCTAGTCATGGTGATTTGACAAGGAATAATAAAAACTCAAGATGATATATGCTATTACATGTGGACCCAAAGTGAGCGTAATCTTAGAGATGAGTTAATTGGCTCAAAGGGTGAAGTTTGTATACTTCAAAGACAATCTTGGCATGGTGCATAATGTCTCCCTTGTTGAGAGGGAGTGTTGATGTTTGGAAAACATTGGGAAGACATTCTCTTAGAATAATAATTAATAATATAATTATTGATTATTAAATATTATATATAACAAGTAAATGATAATAATAAATAGTTATTGATTATTCAAGAGAGGCATCCTTTCATGGATGGTCACCATATGTTCCTTAAATATGGAACACTCATCATTGTAATAATATATCGATCATATCTCATATGAAGAAAAACCAACAAACATTCATTTTGAACTACTCTGAGTATGCTCAGCTTTTGTAAAGGAATATGAATAGTACTCATGTTATTCTTCGTCACTACAGTAATAGTTATATGGTAGATTTCATTTTGTATGACTCCTTGTTAAACAATTTGCCACAGTTTAGATGGACAAAAGATCTTTTTATTTTTGTTGCTCCGATTTCCCTAGTGGCAGACCAACAAAACTTCTATCTGTATTTGTATAGTTTTTTCTTGTCAGTCTAAAAGAAATTAGACTAATCAGTCTAGTATGCTAAACTTTTGTTTTTGTCGTTTTATCTCTACAGTAAAGGAATAGGAATGGCAGTCATGCGATTCTTCGTTAGTATAGTAATAGTTATCTCGTAGATTTCATTTTGTATGACTCTTTGCCAAACAATTTGTCAGAGTTTAAATGGACACAAGATCTCTTTTTTCGCTGCTGCTCTGGTTTCCCTTGTGGTAGACCAGCAGAACTTCTATCTGTATTTGTATATTTTTTTTTTGTCAGTATAATAGAAATTAGACTGACCATTCTAGTATGCTCAGCTTTTGTTTTTGTATGACTCCTTGTTAAACAATTTGCCAGAGTTTAAATGGACACAAGATCTCTTTTTTCGCTGCTACTATTGTTTCCCTAATGACAGACAACATAACTTCTATCTGTATTTGTATAATTTTTTCTTGTCAATCTAATAAAAATTATGTTAGCTTTAAAATAATATGAAATAAAATAAAATAAATAAATTCATGTTACTATTTGCTTAAAAATATATATAATTATAATAAAATAAATACAAATTCATTGATACTTCAAAAAATTGGAATTAAAATAAATAAGATTTTCTAGACACAACTAATGGTATTGGTATTGCAAATTCGTATTTGGACGGAATGTACGTTGCAAAATCTTTTTACTTCTAATAATTCATTTCAAGTTTGAATGGTTAAAGGATTACAGATTGCAGAAGCTACAGTTTCTGAGCGTAACTGGGTCGTGAAATAGCAGAATGTTGAGCTATCCAGACACAAATATAAGTAATCCGTGATGTTGATAAATGTTAACTCTGTGATACCATAGCGGTGGAACAGGTGATTAATTTACTCTTTTAATATAAATAATTGAAATCATTTAGTGGAGATTTTTTTTTTCAATGGGATTTAAAGTGGTGAATCTGGTTTGCATTGATTGGAAAGATTAATGGCAATGACGGAAGGAAGAAGAGAACGAATTTTTTTTTTTACTTGATTACAGTAGAATTGTTTATAGAAATTGAGTCTATTTTTAAATATTTTCTAAGGCCATAAAAAATTAAATTTCTCCCTGATTAGTGGTTATATGTTACTCAGTGGTTATATGTTAGTGAAACTGGTTATCAAATATGATTGAAAATTGGTCTTATTCGATCGAAAAAATCTTCTCTCTTTGTGATAATCTGACCATGGTATATGAAATTACGTAAATGGATGGATCTTTTTAAGCTTATGTCTCTTACTTTGGCAGGTTCATTAACGTTATTAAGTTTCGTATTCAACTTTCGAACTCCACATGGGAAGACTTGTATGACAATCTTTGCATCCACTGTCGTTGTGCTACAGTGATGTCTACACTTGTAGTTCATCATCTTGTGTAGAGTAGCCACCTCAATTTCCACCTTTCATATCTACACTTGAATTTGTAGATACATATGTGGACGGATTAAGTACTAAGGACCCATATTATGGGGGTAAAAGTTGTGTTGTGTTTCTATTTGTGAAAACACATCTATTCCTTGTTTTCTAAAGATGAAAAAAATATTATTTCTAATTCATTGGTATGGTGTGCCAAATTCTATTGGCATGTTATGTGAAATTCTATTGTGCATGAGAGAGTGTCTTGGGAAAACTTCCACTTGATATAAGACAAACACAATTGACAAAACTTCAAGGCTTCATTTTGTCACAAAGATGATTTTGTCACAAAGATGACACTTGTGCTCAAGGACCCTTAAGTATGTCAAAGGTTGAGCAATGCATAGGTGACCATGAACCAGAGATCATGAAAAACCATTTTTTGGGTTGTAGATGCATCTTCCAAATGGACTTTAGTTGCTAAAGCTATGTTTTTTCTTTTGACTTAATCCTCTAGACTTCGTTGAGTTTGGTATTTAACCTCGGACTAGTTGATAGCCACTAGTATCCATCAATCGACTTATATTTCTTGAATCATTTTCTTTGATTACACCTCTATTCCTTCCACCAAGTTTGTATTGTGTTGAGGCCTCAACTAGCCCTAGGTTGAGTGATTTGTGGACCCCCCTTATAAATTTTAAATTATCCTCGTTAAGTAGGCTTTGCTCTCCTTTGGATTTTCCCTTTCATGTTTAATTGATGATTGTGTATCGCTCGTTGAAATCACATTGAATGAATACATGTTTGATCTTTCCATTTTCTAGTGCAATCATGGTAGTTTACAATAGTCATATATGTGCCATGGAGACCATGTCATGTAGAGTTTTATTTAGTTATATCGTTAGGTTAGTTTGATTTGAAAGTTTTTCTTTTCTTGCACCCCTTGTATTGCATTCATTGTTGCACCTTGTGGATTTCAATAGCTTTGACTTTCTTGTAAGTGTTATGCAACCTTGTCTGGGGTCATTAATGCTATTCCTCATTGTTGAATGGCTCATAGATGGGTTTTGGGTAGAACCAATAGTTTTGGGTGAGCATCTGTCACAGGGAACCGGTGTTGTAAAGCATCAATTGGGAAAGTTGATGCAGGTCTACGACGAATCTGTTATGTACTACCAACTAGTGATAACCAATAAGAATTTAGTTGGATCCATTGAACCATAAGTGGCAAAGCGAGATCGAATCACAACACTAGTTTCATCTCCTAAGAAGCATAGTCGATTGAGGGAAGAAGTCTCCTCAAAGGAAGGTCTTATCTGATAAGTAGAACCAATTTTGGGGGTCGTGCTCTGGCTTTCTCTACTAATGCATTACACTTGGATCAGAGAGGAAACTGCCTTAGCAAAGAGAGGAAGTCGGCTTGACTATCTAAAGGAGGACAAAGGGGCCAAGGTAGGCATGGGTGTTGGCAAGGTATATATATGGAAGAAGAAATAAAAATGGGGTCTGTCAACTTTGTTGTGTGTAAGTGCTTTCCACTTGTTGGGATGGGCTCTGCGCACATAGATCAATTGTTGGGTATTAAGTGTTTTAGATGTCAATGAATCATTTTTTGGGGTTAAACTCAATTAGGTGCTTAAGAATCCTGCCAACTTCAACCTACACATTTAAGACCTACATAACAAAAACCCTAGACATAACTCAATTTTGGCAAAGCACCATTGTGAACCAACTTAGATTTTCGATTAAAAGTGCACAATGTGGGGTCCTAGTTGAAATGATGTTTTGATTTCTAAAAGGGTCTTCATATAGGTTTTGGGGGTTTGCAAACTGAATGTAACTTACTGAACTGAAATCCAACACTTGCAGGTATGAAAATGCACAATTAAAGTTTTCCAAATTAAAGTTTTCCAACAAGTAGGGAGTTTGAACTTCATTAGTTATCAATGTTGTGAAATTGTTATTGAAGCTAGAGGTGTAACCAGTGATTTGAAAGCCCCACCTATCGTGTACGCTTTGCAAAATTTTTAGAGATAATCTCCGTGTTCATTAATCGTAGTTGGATACTCCTATTTTAAACAAATTTTAATCTCTTTAGCATTTTAATCACTTTCTGTAATCTAAGGGTACTGATGCCCCATTGTTATTCCACATCTCTGTTTGTTTGTTTATCTTCCTCTTTGATTGATTTTATCATGGTATCAGAGCAGACCTAATACTCTTCACAGAGTGGAGAGCAGTCCAGTCCGATCAAAGGAAGAGCCGATCGCAGAAATTGAAGAGCCAACATGGGACATTGATCTTGTAGAAGATTCCACAGAAATTGTTATTCACGGTGGTTATTTACGCCACAATTTCTACCTCGAGGATTGTGTCCTCCATTTGATTTTTCGGCTGCCTCTTCATAGTGCACACGGTCCACATTATCGATCGTTCACAGGGTCGTCATCACCCAGCTCCAATATTTTAACGATTAGCAGAAAAAGACAATCATAAATTTCTTGGTTGAACATTGACTGCGGTCCATGAGACGATTTTGGAAGATCTTGTTTACCATGCAGAAATTATTTGGAAGCGAGTTAGATATCGCCTCGATACTGAAGATCTATCTGGATCCCGAGAAGCGCAATAACACAGGATATAAGTTGGAGACCTTTGGATCAGTTTACCCAAATTACGTCCTTGAATATTTTTTGTTATCCCAAATTGGGGTTTACCAAGGTTGAACTAGTTGGTTATTAAGTTGCATGTCAAGAATGTTGTCTACTTAGTTTTGGTTTGAGTAGACTTCTGATGCCACTTAGGGATAAACGGTTATTATTAACTTCTTTAGTATTTGAATGTCTGGGAAATATATTAACAGGATTTGTTTCTAGAGAGCCGCTGCCATAAAGGATAGAGTCAAAGTCATTGCACCAGGAAAACATCAAGCCAATGCATGGTTTGATTTTTGTGAAGGATATTATTGAAGATCAAAAAAATAAGAGGAAAAGGAAGTCGAGGAAGTAGCCAATGCTGTTGAAACTCAAAGAGGGAGTTGTTGCCAGTCTCTTTCGAAGAGGGTTGCTGTGAAGGATATGCAAGGTGAATAGGAGAAAACACCTATATCATTTCAGTTCAAGTTAAAGGAATATGAGACTCGAGTCCCGCTGAGGGCAGAAGCCGAGCTCTTTCTGAAAGTTTTTTTTTTTTAAATTCTACAGCTCTGCATTTTTTTTTTAATGGCTTCCTTTAGCAATTTAGGGCCAACACAAGGACTAGTTTTTGTTTTCCAGAACTATGAGTTCTAATCCTTGAGGATGAAATCCTTCCTCCAATCTCAAGAATGTTGGGAACTGGTAGAGAAAGGCTTAGCAGAGCCACTCGCAACAGAGAATACTGCAATGACAATTGAACAGAGAGTTTCCCAAACAGAACTAAGGAAGAAGGAAAACACAACCAAATACTGGATTCAAAATTCAGTAGATGACTCAATTTTTTCAAAAATAACTAGTGATGCCACATCAAAACAGGCTTGGAACATTCTCAAATCAGCTTACGAGGGAAATGATAAGGTGAAGACAATAAAGCTTCATGTCTCAATAACTCAATTTGAAACCCTGAAGATCATCGACAAAAGAATGTTGACAAGTTCATGCCGAGAGTGATAGGCATTGTAAACCATATCAGAATCACTGGTGAACATATTGAAGATTAGAGGATGGTTGAAAAAGTCCTCATAAGATTACCCAAAAAATTTGAAATGGTTGTAACTACCATTTCAGAATCTAAAGATTGTCTAGTTTTTTAGTAGAAGAAATGATGGGATCACTTTTTTCACATAAAACTAGACTCAACTTGGAAGAAGGGTCTATGGAACATGTTTTCATGACTCAATCTTCTTTTAAGAGAGGAATGGACAGAGGGAGAAATCAAAGAGGAAGAGGGATAGATAATCATAATACAAAAGATAGACACAGAAAAAAATAATCATGATAGTCACAATAGTCTAAAGACTCACATAATCAAAGAGTGAATGCAAAAAGAAGTAGTCCGATCAGAACAAAGGTAGAGCAAATGTCTCCAACAATGAAGGAGAAACCTGTGAAGCAATGTTTCTTTCATGGCATACCTTTGAACAAGGTCACTCCAAAGACATTTGGTTGTTGGACAATGACTGTAGCAATCACATGACATGTAACAACGATATAATTTTTAGCATGGATACTAATATCAAATCTAAAATTACTCTAGGTGATGATTCTCAAGTAAAAGGTCTAGGAAAAGGTATTGAATATGTTTTAACCAAACAAGATCAAAAGAAAGACATACATGACATGTCTACTATGTTCCAAACCTCAAACACAATTTGATAAATGTAAGACAATTGATGGAGCATGCATATGATGTCTTATTTAAATGCTCAATATGCTTAATTTTGGATAAATCACCTAGTAGTAAATTCATTACAAAAATCCAAATGACTAGGAATATGATGTTTCCATTAAATTTAAGGAATGTTAATTTGTCCTAGTCATATGCCCAAAATTTCTCAAACACAGATGAAACTCTTTTATAGCATGCTAGGTTTGGTCATCTTCCTTTTTAGGAGTCTTAGTCTTCTTCAAAAACACTCAATGGTTAAAGGTCTTCCCGTTTTCAATGAACAAGACAACCCTTGTGAAAGTTGCATACTTGGAAAGCATAAGAGAGACAACTTTCCAACATCCTCCCATATAGAAAAAGAACATTTAGAATTGGTTCACACAGACCTTTGTGGACCAATGCAAACCCAATCCATTGGTGGTAGATTTTATTTTCTGAACTTTATTGATTATTTTAGCATGAAATTTCGGATTTATTTTCTTAAAAATAATGACACTTTTCAAAGTTCAAATAATTCAAAGATGAAGCATAAAAACAGAGTGGAAAGTATGTGAAAGTGCTCAAGTCAGATGGAGGAGAAAAATACAATTTTAAAGAGTTTGGAGATTTTTCTAGACAACAAGGCATCAGTGGCTAAGAGAAAAAAATAGACCATCATGAACATGGCCATAAGTATGCTTAGAGAAAAGAATGTGTCCAATGACTATTGGGATGAAGTTGTTTCCTGTTCATTTTACATCCTGAAAAAATCTCCAACCAAAAGTGTCAAAGATAAAGTACCTCAAGATGCATGGAGTGACATAAAACTAACTATTTCACACTTCATAACTTTTGGTTGTATTGTTTTTCCACATATACATGAAGAGCTGAGAAAGAAGCTTGACAACATAAGTGAAAAATGCATCTTCATAGGATACAATGAACAATCAAAATCCTATAGACTATACAACTGAGTCACCAAAAATTTTATGTTGGGAAGGGATGTCAAATTCCTTGAGAACAAATCATGGAGTGAGCAAGAGAATGTAACTTTGGATAGTCCAAATCCAATGCAACAAATTGATGAGAAAACAAAAAATTCAGAACAACAAGCACATCCACCAAGACTGCCAAGATTATAGGTAGAAAGACAACAAGAACACTATGGAAATGGTTCTTCTTCTAGTAGTGGATCATCTACTTCAACTAAAAATCAACGAGCAAGAAGTATAAGGGAAATTTATGAGCAAAACAAAGAGATTGAGCAACAAGGTCATTTTGTCTTACTATCCTATCATCCAACCTTCATTGAAGAAGCAGTAAAATAGGAACATTGGGTAGCAGCCATGAATGAGGAAATTGAAGCCATAGAAAGGAACAATACTTGGGATCTTGTGGATCTGCCAGTAGACAAGTCCAACATAGGTGTCAAGTGGGTGTGAAAAATAAAACTTAATGAAAAAAAAATAGAGAAGCATAAGGCAAGGATGGTTGCCAAAGGTTTCTCTCAACAACCTATCATAGACTATGGTGAAACCTTTGATCCTATAGAAATTTTAGATAAAATATGGATCATTTTAGCCACTAGGCAAGTGTAACTCCAATTGGATGTAAATTCATCCTTTTTGAATGCCATACTGCAAGAAGAATATGTGGATCAACCATCTGGTTTTGAAGTCAAAGGAAAATAGGACAAAGAGTGTAAGTTAAATAAATCCTTGTATGGATTGAAGCAATATCCAAGAGATTGGTACATTCCAATTGACTCTTACGTGATCAACAATGGATTAAACAAAACTAGTAATGAACCAACACTCTATACAAAATCAGATCAAGAGGGTAAAATAATCATTGTTTGTCTCTATGTTGATGATATGATTTATAGAGGTAATTCGATGTTAGAAGAGTTTAAATATGCCTTGAAAACATAATTTGGGATGACTGATCTTGGACTCATGAAATATTTTTTGGGAATTGAAGTTGAACAATCTACCCATGGTATTTTTTCATGTAAGAAAAAGTATGCTATAGATTTTCTGAAGAGATTTAGAATTGATAAACGTATGACAATAGAAACTCCTATAGAATTTGGAACAAAACCGAGCAACCACGATGAAGATTCAATAGTTGTTTCAACTTTATATAAGAGGTTGGTAGGTAGTCTCATGTACCTTACTGCAACTAGACTTGATATATTGTTTGCAACAAGTTTTGTTTCCAGATTTATGGGATTCCCCAAGGATTCTCACTGGAAAGTTGGAAAAGACTTCTAAGGTATGTTGCAGGGATAATGAACTATGGCTTGTGGTACACAACTTTTGAATATTATTCACTTGCAAAATACATAAACAATGATTTTGCAGGAAACATTGATGACAAGAAAAACAAATCTCAATATGATTTTCATTTGGGAACAAATCTGATTTCATGGGCATCCAAGAAACAACACATAGTAGTAATATATTCAACAGAGGTAGAGTATGTTGCTGCAACTTCAACATCATATCAAACAGTATGGCTAAGAAGACTCTTAAAAGATATAGCACATATGGAAAATGAGCCAACTCCTTTTTTGTGTGACAACAACTAAGCCATTACATTATTATAGAATCATGTATTTCACAAGAAAAGCAAGCACATCGACACTCGTTTTCATTTTATTTGAGATATTGTCAATAATGAAGATATTTCAATTCTATGGATCGATAGATCAAATAACATACATTTTTACTAAACCATTAGGAAAAATTGCTTTTGAATTTCAAAGACAACACTTGGGCATTGTAAGTGTTGATGATTGTAACAATTGAGATTAAGGGGGAGTGTTAGAGATAATCTCCTTGTTCATTAATCTTGTTGGATTCCCGTTGTCCGATTAGACTCAAGTTAGTTGTAGTTAGATTTCAGCTAGTCATCTGGTTCAATTATTTTTTAACAACAATAAATCAGATATCCGTTGGGACCTTCCTTGTATTTTAATCTCTTTCTATAATCTAGATCATGTGTAATACTTAGAAAGGTACTGATGCCCCATTGTTATTCCACATCTCTATTTTTTTATCTACCTCTCTAATTTTATCAAAAAACGACTCTTCAATTTAAGGTCACATGAGAAAGATACAAGTTTATTAAGTCAAGAACCACGGGACCCCACCAACACTCACATTTGGTCTTTTTATCATTCAAAAGGAAAATGTTTTGGTTTAATGTAAACTGTGCATGGTTCTTTCCTTCCTTGAAATACCTCTCATTTCTAAGTTATGGGTATGTTATTTTGAATTACAAAATGCTTGATGACATGATTGAAAACCTCTTGATGACATATTTATAAAATCTCCGATCACATGCTTAGAAAGCTATAGATAATATGTTTGAAAATATCCCTATAACATGTTTGAAAATATCTCAATGACTTCTTCTAAATTTGGTTGATGGATTCTTTTGATATACCATGATGAAATTTTTAGCTGTGTTATGTTGACGTTAAAAATACATTGATATTCCATTAGCTATCCTTAACCCAATTTAGACCTTGTTCATCGAAAGTTTCAATCACGAAGTCATCCATTAACTTTGTGGTTGAACCCTTTGATGACTTGAATCTACAATTAGGTGAGCCACTTCCCACTTTGGACTTTTGAAGGTTGAAGGAAAGGGCAATGGTCATTGGGTATTTCTTTTAGAAGAGGTCAATAGTCCATCAGACCTTTTTTAAAGAAGTGAAGGTTGAAGGAAAGGCCAATGGTCATTGGGTCTTTATTTAATAAGAGATCAATAGTTCATGAGACCTTTGTTAAATAATAGGTCGACCATTCATCGGATCCTTTCTCAAAATTGGAAAGCAATGTCAAATTGTCTGCTGACATGTCATCATGGTGTGTATAAGATTCAAATTTTAGAAGGTTTAGGATAGTAACTCTAATGGTTGGGAGGTAGGTTCTCTCTCCACCTAAGTTCAATCCTCAATAGGAATTTTGACCACTTGTGATGAGGTTCAGGTTAAATGCCTCATTATAGAAGTAAGCCCAGTTTCATTGTTAATGGACACAACTAAATGATTTACATTTGATTCATGCATGTGGTGACTTGATTTGTTGGATTCAAGATATGCAATGCAGGTGTAGTCAATGAATGTTAGGCTCCTCGCACTTTGATAATAGACAAATTATCATGGTATGTTTTCTTTAACATTGAATTTACAATCCGTGAATGCTTCTCTCTGACCCATGTTATATCCCCAAGGAGTGTTTCTTTGAAGTCCATGTTATTGATAAATGTGACTACACAACCCAAGGTGGTGAGTGGAATAGTGAAAAATAGGACCTTGTGCACATTATAGATGTGGAGGACCTCAAATGTGTGTGTGGGGGTCTAAGTCTTCTTCAACTTGGTAATGAATCAAAGGATTGAAGAATACATGGGATCAATGATCAAATTTGAAGGGTTGGTCTTAATTTTAGTTGGAAGGGCATATGATCATCTAACTCTTCAAGGATGAAAAGTTATAAAAATAATTGTAGTTCAATTGAAAAGTGTAAATTAAATAAACCTTTCATAAAAAAATGAAAAAATGAAATATTATCTTTCCAAATTTTTACAATCTTAAAAAATTAAACAATGGTTACATAAAAGTTGTAAAATTTCAACAACAATAGAGATTTAGCTGGTGACCCACAAAAAAATAAAATAAAAAACGTAGAAAAATCAATGCATAAATACAGTTTTGGGGATTAAAATAGGTAGGCATAGTTTTCAATAAGATTACCAACAATAACTTAACCATGATAAAATGGATAAATTTCATTTCATTTTAATGCCACATTGTTAACCTTTAACTAAATAGAACGATGAAAATGTCTTGGATGACAAGATTGTCTTAAGAATTCAGTAGGTGTGTTTGAGGTACTCGAGGTTGGTAAGGAGAAAGATAATGCTCAAAGATGAACAACTAGTGCTTCCATATAATTTACACTATTTCCCTGTGGCTTTGAGGAATGGAGATGATCTCGAGTGAAAACTTGTGAAACTGGTGGGGCATCTCTCTAGAACTCAAGTCATTGCCCTCCATATTTTTAAATTTTCCAACAACCCAAATACACCTATCGAGGGAAGAAATAGGTTGAGTCTCAAGTCCAATACGTTCGGTAGAAAGAAATTGTGTTTGATTCAGTCCTGAAATGAAGGTTTACATCAACAATTAATGCAAAATAAAGGATATATATATGCAACACGTCACGCCATTTTAGCTATCTAACTAAATTTTGATCAAGTCTGCCTATGAACAAAATGGTCATGGTAACCAACAAGAAAATGAATAATGGAAGTTTTGAATTGATATACAACACCATCAATATTAACCAAATTGTAGATGCAACTACAAAAAAAAAAGCATTATGATTCGAGTCTCATTCAAAATTCCAGGACATTGATTTCAACAAAATTAGTGCAAGAAGACATGGACTCAAATTGCCAATAATAGCTTAAACATAAAATCCCACCCATTAGGAATAATGGACATGCGATCAAGTCAACAATTAGGTCAAGTATTGGCCTGTGCAGTCAAGACCTGAGGGAATTCCACTTATAATTTGGTTCAAAGTGAAGGAAGAAAATTTATGATTGGGTTAAGAGTGGCAAATTTAGTGATTCGATAAGCCATTGAAGGGGAAAATACGATAAAACATCTTCAATAGACTCTATTTTATTTTCTAAGTTTCTATATAAACTCTTCTATGTTTTTATAAAATAGAGCACAAATACTTTAGGGGCTCTGAGAGTTGAGCCAAGTGAAATAAATCGAGTGAGAATCCTTTATATTTAATGTTATAGTGTTTTTCCTCTATGGACTCCCACTCTTCACCAACCCCCCTCCACAATCTATCTACATCTGCATGCACATAGTTATATTAAACCATCAAATTGAATAAACACATATGCAATTGCAAATTAAATAAATCTCGCAAGTAGTCTTCATACCTCCTCCACCCACTGCACATCATGTGGAATGTCCATAAACCACTACTATAGGGTTTAACCAAGAAAAATATCATCTCATCGCCCATAGGAAACCAAATGCAAACAATACAAAACAAAAAAAGAAGTTATAAAAGCCTAACATAAAACCCAAAATCTAGAAACACATTACAAGAAAAGAAAAAATAGAGCATGACCATGTTGTACTCAACTAAGAAATAACCATTAATTAAAGAAAGGCCTCATGAGTTGTGAAATCATCAAATAGAGAGAGCCCAGAACTTCCAAGGAGCCTAGTTTGATTCTGCAAATGATTTAATACGTATTTATCATGTGCAAAGCTAGGACATCGAGGTCAGGGTCACTCCATCGCTGACCACCATAACCTTTACCTCTATTTAGTGTTACATCTACTTCATTCAATTCTAGAGGTGTCATTTACTGAATAAGTACGTGTGACGGGAAACTTGAACTATAGCCTTTTTAATGAAATTTTAACATCCACATTATACTTCTTTCAAAACCGGTAAAAACAAAAAGAGTTTTTCTTTTGATGAACATAAATTTTCAATGACACTTCAAGGAACTTTTGACGAGCTATGACCAGATCAATTTTGATCCCTGCATGGGACATTAGAATTGTTGTCCTAATTTCGACTTGCTAGTGCAACAAAGACCAAAGGGATTAGCTTCAAGTTTATTGTCCTACTTATCCTTCACATTTAAAAGGTTCAATAGGTGATGATTAAGTAGACATAGTTTCCACACAGTAAAAAAATGTATTGAGTGTTTTATTTAACAAATAATTGTACAAATATAAATGCATAAATCTTTGGCTTAAGATATAAATTATTTTAGCTTTGCTAACAACATGTTGAAAGAATATCTCCACCAAAATAGAATTATCTAGTTGAAGAGAATCTCTCATATCCAACTAGATCTAACTTAGAAGAACACCTACATAGAGATAAAATTTATACTAATAACAATTACAACCTTTGATATGACCACATATCAGAAAAATAATAGTTAATCATTCCAACACATGAAGATTGGTTATCAATATCCATCAATCTTATGTAGTGGATATATGAATCGATCATACTTGATTCAACTTATGAGACACATGATGCTCGATTCTCTCAGTCGATAGGAATAAACATATGATAATACATTTTATTAAGTAGTGGATATAGGAATCGATCATACTTGATTCAACCTATGAGACACACAATGCTCGATTCTCTTAGTCGATAAGAATAAACATATGATAATACTTTTTTCAGGATGGACCTAATAATGAAATACCATTTTCTTTTGATATGAAATCTCAAAAGCAATACCATGATCTAAGTCTGGATGAGGTTGAGCCATTGAATTAAATTGTGAGCGGGTTTTTTCGTCAAGTAGCACACTGGTCACATATTGTTTATGCCATAAGTTGCATTGATGTGATACTAGGTTTTATTGTATCCACAAACTTATCAAATGAGATATAAAGGTCAATTGATTCTGGAGTGGTTATATAACCAAATCCCAACTCTGATACGTGAGTTATCGCAATTAAAGAGAGGTTTTTGAACGCAAAGATGATATTTGACATCAACCAACAATCATGGTGCTAATGCTCTCTGTGAAGAATGCTTGTCGAAGTGGTTGGTTTCGTTTCAAAGATATGTTGGGTAGCGGAATAAAAATAGAGCATAACAAATCAGAGCATATGTACGCAATATTAAACATGCATAAAACTGAGAACAACAATCCCACAATTGACACAATGATTTATGTGGAAACCCAATGTGGGAAAAAAATCATAGGCAATGATATTCGATATTCTTATTGTTTGCACTCTTTTCGTCGTTTGATGAGCAAAAAGTGAGTGCTTACATGCCTAGTTGGGCTCTGCTAGTCATGACAGATGTATGGTAAAAGGTTAGAAAGAAAAAAACAAAGTTACTAACAAGAATTAAACAAAAACTAAATAAAACTATGAGCATAGGAACAAAAATAAAAACAAATGACAATGGACCAATATCACCAATGTATTAGCTGGTCTGATAGATGAAATCCAAAGATACACAAAGGAGAAAGAGGACT
>ML779279.1:368205-403237 GCA_009831015.1 Picea engelmannii | reverse complement strand
TTCTGGATGTCGATGCACCGCCAGTCGGAATCCGTTGAAGAATCTGGGCAAAGTTGTCCATCATCGCGTTCCTTTGTTTCTCGAGGGCCTCCTCGAGCAACATTTTGATAGGATCTCTTGCTCCCTCATCTTTATTTTCTTCCCCCATGGACGGTCGTCGGGGTTTGCGAGGCTGATCTCGCAAAGGTTCAACCAGATCGAGCCCCAACTCCTTATACCCTGATCTCGTTGGGGACATGCAAAGAAGGATCGAGAATGAGCAGACCGCTCTGATACCACTGATCCGGATTTATGTAGGAACACAATGAAATACAAAAATACACATAAACACAGATATGCAGCAGAAATAAGACTTCATTTCATTAATAACAAATGACTGAAATATGCTTACAGACAGAATGGAAATAAACTAGCTAGGGCACTGGTAGCTTATCTCTGAGAAGAGATGTGGCTGCTACTCGTATCCATGAGAAGATGATTACAATGAGGCTCTAGAGGCATTTTTACAATAGACGAGAATGCCAAAAGTCATATACAACCAAAAACCTAACCCTAGGAGATGAAGCGCCCAAAGTCATGTGGGCCCCGTTTGGGTAAGTTAGTACATCAACTTCCCGGGATCGTAACTTTTGCATACGATCTTCGTTTTAGGCGTGTGATAGCTCGTTGGAAATGTATCATCGAGGAGATTCATTTTGGGGGCTCAATTATGCCTTTGTATATCATTGAGAACCTCTATATCAAAAAACCTTCATTTAGGCCCTCAAAATGGCCCCGGAAGTAAAACCTGCTAAAAATAGTAAATTGCCAAAATTGCCAGAAAACTGTTTTGAACCAGTCGGAAAAGGTGGGTGGCCACCGATATCCACCTAGATCAAACCTTCTAGAAAATTCAACCATTTTTCTAGAGCATTTGCATCTATCTAGATTTTAAATACGGGGACATAAGAATTGACTTGAACCTTGAAGGGTGTCACACCTTTGAAATGGATTCTCATCGAAGATGCCTTGACCACCACCATCGGTAGTCTTCGAAGGATCTAAGTGAATTTGTCCATCATCTCATTCCTCTGTTGCACAAGGGATTCCTCGAGCAACATCTTCAAAGGATCTCCTTCTTTTTCATCTCTATTTTCTTCCACCATGGGAGAACGCTTGGGCTAGCGAGAGAGGTTGTCCTCAAGTGAAGCTAGCTCGAGACCCAAATCTATATACCCTGACCTCGTCGGGGACCTACTCTGAGAAATGACAAGGAGCAGATTGTTCTAATATCACTGATCCAAATTATTTTGAGAACGACATGAAGACACAAATATAGCAGAGATATAACAAGGAAATACATAAAGATATTGCAAGAAAGACAAAATATAGTGAAACCGAGATTCTATTAATGAATAAGAGAGAAAAACTCTCTAGAACATAAACTGGCAGAATGGGGTAACTTATCTCTAAAAAGAAAGAGATGTTGGCTATGATTCATTCACAACAAGCTTTACATCACACTCCATTGCATGCTTAAAGGCCCTCCTTCACCCTAATTATATATGAGAGATTGAGAGGAGAACAATTCCCATGATGCATGTGGGATAAATTGAGCTAAGTTTATAAAATTACATAGGCATGTAAGACACTAGGACTTCTCAGGTGGTCACCCATCCCAGTACTTCTATATCCTAAGCGCGCTTAGCTGCGGAGTTCTAATGAGATCTAGTGCATTAACACTAGGCTATAGGCATGTACATAAAACTACTAGGAAATCATTTTATGATGTATGTAATTAACAAATGAAGATGGAATTACATTCAATTCCCCGTCAAAAGGGTGAATATCATGGTTTATCAAAACCATAGGATTGAAATGTCAATTCAATAGAAAAGGTGGATGTCCACTGAGATCCACTTGGATCAACTGTTGTATCCCAAAAAAATCAAGCGGGGGGGAGGACCACCCTACTCATGAGTGTCCTTGGAAAGATGAGGTCCATCATTTTTTGGCTCAACAAAGGGACCCCCAACAATCCATTGTCCTAACTATTCCTTTTCCCTCTCAACATCAATACATGGTTGCAACAAATGTTTTCCCTTTTTAAGGGGGCATGGTAGGTACCCCTTAAAATGAGGGGTCTTCCTCGAATACTACAATTTTCATGTGTGACCAGACAATCAATTTGCAGATTCGAGCTAAGAACTATGACAATTTTGAGCCTACTCTTGTTGTGCATGAGCCAACATCTTCTTCCCATCCTGGTGGTCATATTATAATTAAGAAGCCATTGTTTGACACACTGCTTCTCCCCCTGAAGGGAATTATTCGATGCACAACACACAATATGAATACATGGGCCACCCACAACTACAACATTGTGGAAGACTTGGCCCAGGAACCATGTGCCATCTCCACACTTGAAGTCCTCCAAAGTTTCCCAGTGTAGCAAAAATCCTTATTGTCTTCTATAGGTAGGGTAGATCCTTCAGATTCAAGTTTGATAACCTTTGATTATGATCAGGTTAATCATAGGCTCTCCCATCAAATCACTTTCCAGATCAAAGTGAGATCAGTGGGGAAAAATATCTTTCGCATTATGATTGATGAAATATCTTGGACTTGTATTATGTCTATGTCCTATTGGAAGGCCCTCGACTGTCCAAAACTCAACACATCTGCAACATTATTGAAATAATTTGATGGACATATGTTCCAGCCCCATGGGATAATCACCACCTTACCCATTGAGTTAGGTGGTAAGACTGTCTCTATTGTTTTGGAGGTCATCAATGGACCTATTGAGTACAATTTGTTACTTGGGTGCACTTGGTTCTACAGGATGACTACAATTTTCTCATTAGTCTTTCGGGTCTTCTAGTTCCCTCATTAAGGGAAAATAGTGACAATTGATCAACTAGTGTTTTGTACCCTAGACCTTGGATACAATGTGGGGTCTAATGTACCCTTTTTCAGTGAAACCCAACAATATTACATGAGTGTTGGTGTGGGGATGTTCAAATATTCTTCACTCATGGGAACATGTCCTCTTCCCCCATGACCTCTTTCTACAAACATCACTCCTATCAACATGATTCCATCATTTACTAGTGGATCCATGGATCCCTCAGGTCTTTTGATCCTTGGGTGGTACCTTCTCCCAAGGATATTGAATCATATGGAGCATCTATGCAAATCACCCCAATCGAGATTGTTGATCCAAAAATCCCATCAGCATCTTTTGATACTGGTCAATACCTCCATCTTCATATGGAGTGTGATCAACCTATTTCACCCATATGGGTTTTTTACTCTCCACATTCACATGATTTCCTATATACTTCATTGCCTTCAGAAGAGGCCATCCTAGAAGTCATGGATTCCATAGGAAATACAAAGGATAAGGTAATGCATCGATCCTCTTTTCGTGATTCATAACTGATGAGAGTTAGCATGACAATTTTCCGTCCAAGACTAGGGGCATTTGTTGGGGCATCCAGTAGAATTCCCAGTCTCAGTCCTTTTTTGCCTTGGTTTTATTTTTCAAAACTTGCCACTAAATTATCTTCTTCCCATTACACTGAATATTTTAATTTTGTACCTCCTTCATGTCTTGATGGGTTTCATCAAGGAGCTTCCATAGCTTCTGAAACCACTCATGATGAGTATCTTCAATCATAGAAATTCATTATTATGTGGCATGTCACTGATATGGTGAGCCATATGATGTTGATCATAGCTTATGAGTTCATCAATTATGAAAAATATACTTGGCTTGAGCCTATCCATGGGTTCTACTGGGCATAAATAATCAAGATGTGTAGCACCTTGTACATAGGTGGGCGGTGTGAGTTTTTTTGTTTTGCATATATTATATAAAAAAAAATAAATGTTTTCATTTTGATATTTCACTATGCATTTTGATCCTTGGAATCTAGTTTACATGTATTTACAAGATTCAGGGTAATTGTTTACAAAGCTGATGACTTCCACTGAAATTGAGGTACGTGTTATTAAAACTGACACATAGTGATATGTTTTTCCCTGTATCCACAATTTGCATTATTAACTATCCATTTTTCTGCCACATTCCTTAGGTTCGATCTCGTGAGGTTGCAACATGAGTCACTCCATTTTTTCATGTCATAACCTCTACGATAGTGCCCGCCCTTCATGGGCGCCCTAGTTAGCACCCATATTTCCATTCGGTGCCCATGTTGTGATTCCCTGTAGGCCCAAGAACCATCCTATAGTCCCACCATGAATTTCCATTGAGAATCATTTTCCTCTTTTCATCTACATTCTAGCCATTTCCCGAGGGGGTTCCCAATTTTTTTTGTTTATTTATGATCGTCTATGCATTTGTTTCTCATGTAATTCACCCTGCCAATTCATTTCTATTTTCCTAAACATTTCTTACCACCATTGCAGTAGCTTTTGACCATTTTCCTCTTGCATTATTTGGCCTTCATATTACATCCACCATCCCATGGAGAGAGCATCTGCTACGAGTGGATCTCACTTTCCAGTACCATTTTCATTCATTTTTCTCAGGTTGGTTCCATGCACTTGGAATGTAGGAGCATGCTTCTAAGCCATTCATTCTCTCCATATGAATACACTTTTGTCTCTTTTTCAAACTTGTTAAATTAAACGAAAAATACACAAACGAGTATATGCTTATCTCTTTTTTGAACTCGTAAAAGGACATGAAAAAGACACTATCTAGTAAACTTTTATCTATTTTTTAGACTCGTTAAAAAAAACACAAAAAATACACCATCAAGAGTATACTTTTAACTCTTTTTTGGGCTTGTTAAAACTGAATGAAAAAGACACTACCAATCACACTTTTATCTCTCTTTCGTGCTCGTTAAACCTTGAAGGAGACACTAAAAAACAAAAAAAGCAAAAAAAGAGTGGGTTTTTTTTACCATTGATCTATTTATGATATGGAAGCATTAGTCAAGTCACCCTTGAGCATGGCACCTATTTGAGTCATCATCTTACAGTTGGGTTTTATCTTACCTAGGAGCCATCCCAATAATATGAGTGACATATACTCCTCCAATTGGTTAGTCTTCTAGTCATCATGGAGAGGGCTTCAATGCCTCCTGCATTATTGCACTATGTTTGTACAACTTTTATGTCTTGATTCCAATTCACCATTGTGTCATGCTATATGTTTAAGGGATGTTAATCCTAAGTCGACCATCTTTTGTTTTGTTGACTTTTCGAGTGTTAGTTGTACTTGGTGATTCTCTCTCTTCTCATCATCTCTCAGTGTATGTTTCATGTTGATTGATGGGGGATACATTAAGGCCCTCCTTCGACAGATCTCTTCTTATCGACTTCAAGGATCTAGAAACCAACTAGTACCTTGGAGCTTGCAGTCCTTAGTGGCAGGCCTCCTCGCAACCGACAGAAGGTTTTCATCATTGACTCCTAATCGATTGATTCTATGAGTGTTGAACATTATATCCTCTATTCACACTCTCTATATTGTACTAGGTACCTTGGGGTCCATCTTTCTCATTGGTGGGTCCCCTCGCATCTGTTAAAGTTATACATCAATGACTAGTAATGAAACTATTTCTATTCACATGGTATACATCAACTCATCTATTCGCATGGTGTAAATTCATACCATCGGGGCTTCGTATGAATACCTTGGGTTTTGGGCCATATCATTCCTTTACAAAATCCCCTCCCAAGTTGTGATGGAGTATATCACTTGGATATGACTACTTTGAAGAATCCAAGGGCACTTTACTCAATTCTCATTGTCTTCTTGATGCATATGTTGTGACATAGATCCACATTATATTTGTTTGTGGCTATGATCTTATCAATGACATGGATCCACCATGTATTCTTTCATGGCCATGGTCTTGCATTTAATTTCATGGATTCCCAGTGTATTGTTTGACGACCATGCTTTGATACTCTTCAGAGTCTGAGTATGTCTAGCTTGGGGATGGTCGGGGATGGTCTATATATTATTTTATCCTTGGTGTTTTATTGTAGGTACTCTTTGACCTACATACGTCTTTTATCTCTCCTCAAAATGCTTCACATAGATACTATTTTATTGTAATGTGTTTCATCCATCCATTCATTTCATAAGCCCACAAATTAGGGGGAATTTTTTATAGCCTTAATTTCCACCCTACGGGGCCAGAGGAGAATATAACAAAAGATGAAATCCAAGACACAAATCTAGATTAATATTTAGGTCACTTTTGCAAGGTGTCACTTGTCATACATGGACAACAAGCGATGTGTTGTTGGTCAGCTATAGTGCAACCTGCAACGCCCTCTGTAACCTTCTAGATTCACAGATTTTCGAAGATGAAAGTGAGGGATGAGTTCATTATTTGTGGCATGAGCATTGGAACTCATATCATTCAAGTATCCATTGGTCTCTGGAAGATCTAAAATCTCTCCCAAGCCTCTTCCAAGGATCTATATAAAGAAGAAAAATATTGAGCATGAGGAAGAAGAACCATTTATAGATCCATGTTGCCGAAATTCATAGGTTCTTCTCCATCTACATCAGTTGTAGTCATATTTCCTAGATTGGTTGAAGAGATGAGAAGGAGAAAGGAGAAAGGGGTAAAGAGGAGTGCATCTACATTGAGCGGTAATTGTACTGATGTACTTATATCATTTAAACTAATATCTAATTTGTTTTCCCCTTTGTATATTTCTATTTCATGTATAAATGTCAAGATTTGATTTGTTTTACTATAGATTAGGTTAGATCCAAGCTAGATCTAGGATTCTAATGCTAAGAAGAGTAGGAAGGTATCACTTGTATTTTTTTTGTAGGGAGTAGGTTGTAGAGGATGGAGCTAGAACTTCAGGATTGCAACAAGTAGGACATATGAAGGACAACCTTTAGAAAAAGGTACATTATTCTACCATTTCTTAGTTTAATTATGAATCCGATTGCCTCATTCTAAAGGAAAGCCATAAAAATCTATCCCTCTATCATTCTAGGATGATTAGGCAGATCCTAGGGGGATCTTACTATCCACCCATGAGATTTTCTCCATAACAGGAACCCTTTGCTACTTTTGAAGGATGCAAATTTTCTTGGTTTATAGAAAATATTGTTTGATTTGCAAAGTATGGAGTTGCAGTTACTCCAATTGGATCATGAGAAGAATGTTATTGATTCTTGGTTTTGTGGTTATCAATTTAGGTATATGATATTTCTAGTTACTTGATATCACCTCAAGTGGGATGTTATACATCATTTATGTGTCTTTTTTGGATTTTTTGGGAGACATCTATGAAAGCGTCGTCATCCCTATTCTTCCGAGTGAATGTCTAACTGCATTTTTTGGGATTTTCCCTTAACACAAATCTTCTAAGGAAAATTTCAATAATATTTTTCCTTCTTTGGCTCTTGTGCTAATGAATTTATGGAGCATTTCGTCCTTGTAATAGGAAATCGCTGCTATTTTTCAGACACTTGGATTTTAACCGTTTATTTATTTGAAAGTTCATCATATTTTATTTTTGTTGAGAGTTTGACCAGGTTTACACGACCACGGAAGCCCCTGAAACATTTAATGCAATGATTTAACCCATTTCTATGTTAAGGCATTTTAGACCAAAAAATGAAGTTGCCTCAATTGAGTTCTATAGGATATAAAACATTCAAAGCATCATTAAAGTATTTAGTCCAACATTTTTTGTGTGTGGAATTTCTCAATTTAGGCATGATCTTTACAATCTAAGAAATATGTAATCGAAAATGGCTTAGGCCTTCACCCCTTGGCCCACAGGAAGGAGAAGATGGTTCAGGGTACATCGATGGATGGCAACAAATTTTTACTATAAACACTCTATCAATCACATCATAACACAATGTTTCTATAAAATGAACACCTTATGACATAACTAGCATTTGCTTGTGAAGGTGCAAAAAGTACACCGTTAAAAGGTTAATACACATATTGGTGCATGAAAAGTGATTATAGGTGGAAGTCTTGGTGCAAAAAGGAAAAAGCAATAAATTCTATGTGTGAAATCCCAAGAGTGGTAAATTTTTGAGAAGTGTGATGTATTGCACGGAAGCAAGAGCACAAGAAAGTAAAACTTCCACCAACTTTCATTCTCACAAACACATGTAAAAAAATTCCATGCGAGACAGTGCATGTCGCTCAAGATTTGTCTTTCCATGCAACATAATGTGCAGAAAAAATATTTCATTCCACAAGAAAGGAAGAATTGGTCACACAAATAAAGTTTGGGACAATGTGATATCTTGCATGGAGAAGATATTTTGTGTTATGTGACATATTGCATGGAAAATAATTTTGTCACAACACGATGTACCATGTGGAAAGAAACTTTCCATGTGACACACTATGAAGAAGAACAATTTTCTATCGCGTGAAAAAGATTCCTGGGTTCATGCACAAGTTACGAAGGATTTTTTGTTTAGAGTTGTGATGTAATGTGAGGAAAGATACTTTCAATGTGAAATGGTGCAAGGGAGAACATTTTCAAGCATGCAATGAAGGAATATTTTCCCTAAAGAAAAGAAGAAAATTTATATTTGTTGTGATGCAAAAAGAAAGCTTGTGAAGCACGATGTATCACATCAAGATGCATTTTTTATCCATTTGATATGTCGTGAGGAAACTCAAATGAGGTGTGATATGACACGAAAGAAATAAGATGGGGATAAAAACTTCACAACGAAAAAGAAATCAAGTCTGATATATCATACAAAAAGTGAAATATAGTGTGATATGTTGCATGGAAAGACAAATATTACATTACGTGCACTGTATTGCATGAGATTTGAAGAACATGTGACACAAGGTGTATCTCATCACATCAAAATTTCTACCCATGTGATACAACAAAACAAAATTATTTTAATGGTCAAGCCCCATTATGTTCTAACAATGAAGAGAGAGGTGAGCCATAGCATAAGACAAAGGATGGGAACTTAGTGAATTGCAACCGCTAATTAGAAAAAAATAATTTTTTTCGACAAAGGAGAAAATGGATGCAATAAGAAACATTGAGACATGAGGGAAAAGAACCAAAGCCTAGTGAGATTAGAGAAAAAATAAGCAGGATAGTTTCATAAAGTACATACAGGTTCATAAATCTATTTTTTCATGCATTACGTGTTGGAGTTAAGATGCAAACTAGTCATGCAACTTGGTCGATTTGATGCACTATGTGCTAAACAAGAAAAAACGTAGTCTCTCGTTCAATGTACAACAACCCACATTCAATCAATCTAAAAAATAATTTATTGTATGAACAAATAAGCATCCTTGTTTCTATTTAGGGTAACCTTTAATGAACTTCAAACTTTCACTCTATTGTTGATTTCTTTATTTTATTTTAGATAATTTTTATCTATGTCTTAGTTTGAGAGGAAACTCCTTATTTTGAGGATGGTACCCAGAGTAAATCTTGTTAAATTTGGCATCATCGACAATCATTCTCCAATGAGAGGCCATATCGGCCACCCTGAGGCTAGCCAGGGATATTTAGAGAATCAACTAGTCTTGTGAGGTATTGACAAAAGCCAGGGGGAACGTACAACCTCTGTGAGTCAAACCAAAAGTTAGGACGAACGATATGCTATGTGAGTCTAATGCAAAAGTCAGGGGGAATGTACAACCTTTGTGAGCATAGACAGTCTAGTGAAAAAGTCAGGGGGAACGTACAACCTCTGTGAGCATAGACAGACTAGTGCAAAATTCAGGGGGAACATACAACTTCTGTGAGGCTAGTCAAACCTTGCCAGACATGAGAAAAAGTCAAGGCATCTAGCAAAATTTAGGTTCATGAATATAAAATTCCTATGAGCTAGAAACAAACGATATTCCTAATATTGAAAATGATGTAATTGTATTGATCTAGTGTGTTGGTATGTGTAAACATTTATCCATCATGAAGAGAATTTTGAATTGCCTTGTCAAGAGTTGTAACTAAAATCTTGAGTATAGTTCTATGTTAGAACTAAAGTGTAATGTTGAGTTGCAACTAAAGTCTTGAGTCTAGTTCTATTTTAGTAATGTTGAGTTGCAACTAAAGTCTTGAGTCTAGTTCTATTTTAGAACTAAAGTGTAATGTTGAGTTGCAACTAATGTCTTAAGTCTACTTCTAAGTTCAAACTAAAGCATGTTAGTCTCAAGTCTAGTTCTAAGTTCGAACTAAAGTGTAATGTTGAGTTGTAACCAATCTCAAGGCTAGTTCTAAGTTTGAACTAAAGTGTAAAGCCGAGTTGTAACCAATCTCAAGTCTAGTTCTAAGTTCGAACTAAAGCATGAAGCTGAGTTATGTTTAATGCATGCAATCAGGTTACTATTTCCATTGTCCCCTCTTCCCCTCTTCAGCCTATATAATAAGAGGTCGAACCCTCTCTTCAATAAATTTCTGCAATAATTTTTTGAAACACATTTTTCATATGCAGGTTGAGGGTGAAGTAATAGAGGAGCACATCAGTGATAAAGGGGCTGCATATCAAAGGTGTATTTCAACAAGATATTGTAAGTCTTTGTCAGGTCAGAGTCATTTTGGTAAGCTCTTTGAGAGCAGAACATTCATGGTGAATATTTGTAAGAGATCTTACATTATTAATGCAATAAAGGAATATTGTTTGTTGGGTTTTTTCTCCCTGTACAGAGTTTCCCTAGGGTATATGTGTTGTTGATATGCATGTTTACTTATCTACATAATTATTGCTATTCAATTATGATTTAGAATTGTTGAAGTATATTAAGATGGAATCAAAGTATTGAAGAAAATAAAAGAATTAATCTGCATAAGAAATCAAGCTCATAATTTAACATGCTATCAGAGCTTAGGGTGTGATAAACATGTTGAAGTGCAGTAGCAGGTACACATAGATCCAAGAAAGATTTATTAAGTTTCCAGTGTGAGGACCATGGCATCCTCCATTTCAGTCAAGGCTGAAGATAGGCTCCAAGGAGCTACCAACTTTAATGTGTCGAAGCTTCGTATAACAAATATCTTGCAAGAGCATGATCTTGAGCAGTATGTGACCACAGTGGTGGAGGAACCAATGAATAATGCAGGAAGAACGACCTTCAGGAAGAGTCAAGAAAAGGCCACGAGAATCATCTTTGACTCATTCAAAGACAGTATAATGCCTGCAATGACTTCGTTGATGACTTCCAAGGATTGTATGGATACCTTGGTGAATCTGTAGGAGAAACAAACTCCAAGTCAAAAGAGGACACTTAAGCACAAGCTTAAGTATTTGAATATGGAGAAAGGTGAATCAGTGGCATCTTTCTGTTCCAGGATAGCTTAGATCAAAGATCAACTTTTGGTCACAGGGGTGAGAGTGGATGATGATGATTTAGTGCAGGCCATTTTTTACGGTCTTCCTTCTTCATGGGATACCTTCTTATCCAGTGTAAGTGAGAGAGAGATTCAGCCCACGTTTGAGAGTTTATGGCATGATTGCCTCCAGGAGGAGAGCCGCACAGCTACCAAGAGAGAGCTAATGAAAGAAGAGCACTCAGATTTAGCATCAAGATTCAAGGGAAAGAAGAAAGGCACTTTCCAGAAAGGCTCTCAATGGAATCCAAACACCAAAGGTACATTCAAAGGAAAGAATATTGATACATCTAAGATTAATTTTTTTAGTTGTAATAAGTTGGGTCATTTTTCTAAAGATTGTTGGTTTAGAAAGAAATATCCTAAGAAAGGGAAACATCATGCCTCAACTGTTGAGGATGATGGATTCAAAAGAAATCAGAAAAGTCCTTCTAATGAGAAAGAAAATAGGAAAGAATATTATTTGGTTTCTGCCTTATCCAGTCCAGTTTCCACGGGGCTGAAAACTTGGTTAGTAGATAGTGGTGCATCAAAGCACATGACAGGGTACAAGGAGATCCTCCCAGATTTCGAGACAAAATCTTTTGCAGAGTAGGTCAATCTTGGGGATGAAAAATGTTACAAGATAAATGGAGTAGGCTCTATCTCCTTCAGATTGGAATCTGGGGATAGACTTCATGTTGATTAAGTATTATATGTTCCAGGGCTCTATCTCCTTCAGATTGGAAGATCACCCAATATCCCTTGTTCTCACGGACAAGAAGGCACTACTATGGGCTAAAGGTAGCCATTTAAGTACATCAAAACCCATTGGAACTTGTAGTGGAGGACTGTACGTCATGTCAGGATAGTCAGTTCAGGCATTGGCTCATGATGTGACTAGCTCCAGCGAGTTGTGTCACAAAAGACTTGGACATCTTCATTAAAAATCTCTTCTAGATATACAAAACATGATATGTGGCATGCCCTCTATTTCTCTTAGTAAAAATGAAATTTGTAAGGGATGCATGCTAGGTAAAAATATAAAGAAAGCATTTCCTAGTAGTGACAACATAGCTTGGGGAATCTTAGATCTGGTTCATTCCGATGTATGTGGTCCCATGTCATCTCCCTCACTCAGTGGTTGTTTGTATTATGTCATTTTTATTGATGATTACTCAAGAAAATGTTGGATATATTTTCTTAAAACTAAAAGTGACACATTTGATAAATTCAAAGAATACAAAGAATTTATTAAAAAGCAGACAGGGAAACACATCAGAATCCTTAGAACAGATAATGGAGGAGAGTTTGAATCTCTTCAATTTGAGTATTTCTGCAAGTCAGCAGGAATCAAGAGACATTTGACCGTGCCATATAACGCTCAGCAAAATGATGTTGCTGAGAGGAAAAACAAGACTATTTGTGAGGCAACGAAAGCAATGATGTTTGACCAGGATCTACCAAATTCTTTATGGGAAGAAGCTACCTCCACTATCGTATATATTCAAGGTGTCCACATGCTATTTTGAAGGACAAGACTCCTGAAGAAGTCTTCTCAGGGATCAAACCTAAAGTAGGGCATCTAAGGATATTTGGATGTCCTATGTATATTCATGTCCCTAAGGAAAAGAGGACAAAGATGGAACCCTCAGGCAAGAAAGGGGTGTTTGTGGAGTATAGTGAGAACTCCAAGGCTTACAGGATTTATGTACCAGGTCAGAGGAAAATAGAGGTAAGCAGAGATGTGACTTTCCATGAGGAAGCCGCATTTAAGAAATCCAGAGAGCTTCAGTAGGATTCAGAAGTAGTTCAACCAACTTCACCCTCTTCTGAAAATGAAGAATCATTGTTATCGTAAAAATTGGTAGGTGCAGACACTAACATATCTCCCTAGATCCACCTATATCTAGAACAAAACAAGATAGGACACGACTCTTTCCCTAAGTTGTGGTCATTAAATATACTAATAAGAAGGAATGAGTGACATACCTTTATATCGCTTCCTTAGGTCTCTGTTGTTCCCGCTTCGCTCCAGTGCTCTTGTGAAGTCAGGTCGAAGACAACACAAACCAACCAAAGTGAAGATAGAAAAGTATATTCAATGTCAACCTATGCATATGATCAAGGAGTTATGCTATAAAATAAGAGTGATTTTATGGGAAAGGGACATGCCCCTGTATTATATTAAATGAAAGTAGAAGATACAACCTGATCGCCTTGATGTCACAAGCTTCCTTTCAGTGACCCTTGGTTCCAACACACACACTTGCTCTGCACTTGCATGAAGAAGATACAATACCTCTTGATAGACCAAATAGAGTCTTCAAGCTTCTGTCCAAGCAGGGTTCTTCACACAATTCTTTCACCAATTCTTCATTCAATCTTGCTTAACCTTTTCCATGAGAAACCTTTCAATATATATGAGACGGAGGGATGGTTACATGGATGAGGATGATCCCACCAAATCTGAGAAGTCAATAGGATGCCAACCATGCCAATTCCAACTCATTTTCTAGAAGATCCCCTTCTAGAACCTTCGTGACCTCTTCTCCTTTCCAAGCTTAAAAACAGGTTCGCACTCAATCTATGGAGCAGACTGTGAACAGTTCGCACCCTAAGTGTGGGTGGCCTGCGAGAATGAGGGATTTTCACACCCTGTAACATAGGCAGCCTGCGAACTCATCTTAAAAATGTGTTTTTGGAAGAAGACAACAACCACTTTTCTCAGGCAAGAAGTCCTTATGGGAGCTTGAATACAACACTGTAGAGACATCACCAGAGTGACCAAAATAATGTGTAACAGAATTCCCCCCAAAGCATGAGGCTGGAATCTGTGACAGCTGAAATACTTTGTAAACTGTGTGTGTGTGTCAGAAACCAGGAGTGCACCTAATCGGAAACCTGTAAACAACCAAGAATCTGAAGAATATAATACCAGTTCTGAGGTAGGCATTCCCATGCTCAGATCACAAATGAATGGAATAAAAAATGTAAGTCATGGCCACCAATCATAAACCGTGGATCCATGCCATCAAAATGCTACATAGCCACCAAGAATACACTGTGGATCTATGTGAGAAGACTTGAATTAAGACGACATAGCCATGTGACCTACAAAGTGGATCTATGTGCCGACACAAATCATACATACTCCATAGAAGTCTGGATAAAAAATATGAGACCCAGGGTCTTCAATCCCATCACCTGAAAGTATGAATCTAGCCATGCGATTACATGTGCTGAAGTCAAACATGGTAGAAACCACTTGATTACCGGTCATTGATGAAAACCATTAACAAGTGCGAGGAAAATCACCATTGATGTCAATGACTCCCAAGGTACTGAAGTACAATCCGAATGAATGCGAATGAATGAGCTGAAGTCGAGCACTCGACAGAATCTCTCGATCAGGGATCAATGATGTGAAACCTCTATCGAAAGAGAAGAGGCCTGCCATTAAGGCATGCAGGTTCCAATGTACTAAATGATTTCTAAGTCTCATTTCCGGATAATAAGTTGGAGTCGATGAAACAAGACTCGTCACAGGAGGGCCTTGATGTATCCCCCATCAATGATACGAAATAAGTAATAGATTGAGAGGATGAGACAAAGTTTGAATACGAGTCCAAACCAACACAGGGAAGGCCGACATAGTAAGAATGGACAACTGCAAATGGCCGACTCAATAGAGGGCTCATGTGAACTTCTCTTGAACATATGAATGAGACGACCAAGGACTTGGTAGCACTGACTCAAAGATGACCTAAGATATGACCTTGTAGCAAGTTGAACGAGAGACAAATGGATTTCCCAACCCAGATTCAAATGACTAATAGGGGGTGTCATGTTCAAGAGCGACGCTTATTGCCATTAATATGAATACGAAAACACATCCCTTTCCCAAAATTTCCCCCACCATTTCTAGCGAGTACCTCTTTATTTTTACGCAAGCTTGAGGAGGATAACATATGCTTGTTGATGTAAGCTCATCCTTTGGATGAGGCCCTCGGAGTATATTTAACGAGCCCTAGGAAGGAGTGGTTTGGTCCCATTACGGGTCTGTCAATGTTTGTTTAACGAGTCCAAGGATAGAAAAATCGGGAGTTTTTCATGTTTTGAGAGTCTGAAAAATACTTAAAGAGAACTCTCCCAGTTCCTTTTTCGTAAATAAGTTCGACGAGACTGAAAAAATGATAAACTATCGCCCGTCGAATGTTTTCTTCAAAGACTTTAACGAGTGTGAAGAGAACAAGATCGCTTAGCAATCTTTTCATTTTTATGGAGCATGAAAAGAGCTTAAAGGATACTCCCTTAGGTTCGTCGTTTTCGTGTTACCATAACAAGTACGAAAAGACGAGAAAAAGTATACTCGGTTACGTTCTCATATATTTTCGAGAGCGAGAACAAACGAGGACTAAGCTCGAGATTTTGCCTACAAAAACCCTAAAAACATAGTCGTACTTGCGACAAAAAGAGAAAACATCCATACCCCCTCGTTCAGACTTCGAAGTTGCTATTTCTGCAAAAAACCATACTCACAAGGCTATTAGGGCATTAGGTTTTATAAGCAAAGCAATAAAAATAATATAAAAAATCAATAAAAAATAGTAAAAAGTGAATAAATATGGGTCAAAAGGACTTTTTACTATTTCATTGTGATTTTGCCAAAAACTTGTCCAACATACCTCATTTTGCCTCAAATTTATTTTCTTGATTTCGGGAGGCACAAGTGATCATTCGAAGAACCATTTCAGTCAACGAGGTAAGTTCTTGATCCTTCAACTTTTCCATGGTTTATTTTTAGTTTTTATTGGCAATTTTTAGGGTTTTAAATCCATTTTAGGGTCACACCATGTGCTCAAGCATTCTTGCAAGCGGGCTTTGCGGGACCTGCGAGGATCTCACACTGTGCCAAAGGCTCACCTGCGAGGGCCGAAACATGGATTTTAAAGTTAAATTTTGCTCAATAAAAATTTAGCAAAAGTTTCAAACAAGTTTCCGACTCTTCTCTCATGGCTCTTGTGCAGGTGTTTGACTATCACAATGTTGGAGTGGAGAGAAAGAGAACATGAGGAGGATGATTCCATTGCCGGGAATGACCCGGGTATAGTCGCTGTCCTCCGGGACTTTGGGCTATTGAAATTCTTCAGGATTCTAGGCATGAGAGCCCAACTTAGGTTGTTGGAATACCTGGTCCATATGTGGGACGTGGACCAATAGTTATTTCATGTGGGGGTCCACACACTGACCCTAGATATCGAGGATATCTATTTTCTAACAGGGTTGTCATGACGTCGATACCATGCTACTATGACCGAAGGCAGAGGTGGCGGGCTCCCTATGAGTGAGTATTGTCGCCAGTATTGTGTTCCTGAGGCAGAGAGGAGCAAGGGTAAGGTTGCCATTTGTGGGGTCCAGAATTTGACCCTGCGGACCATCTTGTTCACTATCACACACATGGTTGGGAGCATGGGTCCACACATGGCTCTCCATATCTACTTCCAATATGCCATAGAGTGTACAGAGCCTCGAGTCTTCAACTGGTCGGATGCAGTTCTCTGCAGTATGAAAATACAATTGACAAAGTGCAGAAAGGGTGACTTGAAGCAGTTTGGGTACTGTTCACTTTTGGTGTCATTCTTCCTCGATATGGTCCCACTGCTGTGACTACAGGTTGATTGGGGTTTACCGGCCCCACAGGATCCGAGGATGCTAATGTGGTGCAACCTCATGGCTTGACACGTAGCTGGGCCTATAATCAAGTAAAATGATTCATTTTTTTATTGGATAAGGCCCCAGATGCTGATGATTGACGACTACGCATAAGATGGTTTGTATTTCCGAGGGGATCCGGATTTGGCCCTACCCGAGGATGCTCAGTGGGGTGATTTAGGTAAGAAGTACACATTTTGTTCTTTTTAAATGTTTTTGCAAGTTTTATCATATGAAATGTTTTTATGTTTGTCCAAGAACTAATCAAAAAATATCTTTTTGATGACATAGATGTGGGGCCATATCGACCTCCAGGAACGTCTCATATTCAATGGCGAGGAGAGGCGGCTCTAGTGGTGAGATGGGATGTTGAAGACTACTAGGCAGTGGAGCAGAACTTGGAGGGTTGACTGCGGACATCCCGGATATTGCTATTGGGGAGATCCCTAGACGTTACTGGCACCATACTATGGGCGTGTCCGAGTCTATCAGTCGACTGCCTCGTAGGGTGGCCCGAGCAATTGTGTGTTATCATGAGCATCATCTGTGACGCTATTTTATAGAAGCTATGGGCTTCGTATTTTGAGATTTTGGTCCTTGGACAGAAACGTTTTGTAAAAAAATTTGATCGTTATATACATATATACAGCTTCTATCGACTTATTTTGTGTTGCGTGATACATGTGATGTGTGATTGGTTTATAAATGACCCAAATGTATGTCTAACACATAGTTAGCTAATGTATCAATCAATGTATTTAGACATATAGGAATGTGCTAATACTCAATATAATCAAAATAACGTTCCAAGAGGCGAATTCATAAATATACCCATAATAAAGTAGGACTTCGAATAACATAGACATTACTTAGCTGTAGTACTACTAGCTGTGAATCGAGTCATATAACCAGGTGGTGGATACCAAGCAAAATAACGTCAATCAACAATTCGACGACGACGCTATATTATGCAATATTATTGGTCGCATTACTAAGGCACACACCTCGCAGACTGATAAGTTCGTTTGTAGGTGCGTGAATTTCCCATGCAGCATAATCAAGGTTCTGATTACTATGGATAGCGCCATCGCGAAGCCAATGTGGGGTAGCAAAGACTCCGACATCTAGAAACCAAGCAAAATGTAACATAAGCGGTCTAGGGCAGAGACCAAATAACGAAAAAGCATACTACAGTAACACACAAAAAGTATGGTACAATAAAATACAAGCACTCATGCACAGGTGATCTTAGGCATAGTACTTCTTTAAGTACAACCCATTTCTGGGTTCACTCAAATGGATACCGTCGTAGTCCACCAACTCGTAAGCTCCTTTCTCCAAAACTCGTCTGACAATATAAGAACCTCGCCACATAGCTTCAAATTTTTCGGCTTCTAGCATATCCCGATCTTGTTCGTAAAGGAGAACTAGATCACCTTCAGAGAAAACGTGTGGCCTGACATGTTTGTCATATTGGGCTTTGACGTGTTTCTTCTGGGCTTCTATAACTAGGGTGGCATCGTGACGAGTTTCGTCTAATTGCATGAGATACAATAGACATTCTTCTTCGACATAAGTGTTTGGGAGAAGTTTGATGGCTAGTTTTAGGGAGGGTATCTCACATTCAATCGGCAAGATGGCTTCTAGACCATAAACTAACTGGAATGGTGTAAATCCGGTAGAAGACTTAACAAATGTCCGATAAGCCCACAATGCTGAAAACAACATCATGTGCCAACTCATTTTGTGAATCCCTATCATTCGTCGAAGCATGGTAATGAGGACTTTGTTTATTGCTTCGACTTGGCCGTTGGCTTGTGGGTAATAGGTTGTTGAGTTTTCATGGTGAAGACCCAACTTTTCAGTGAGTTCGGACATCATGAAGTTTCTAAAGTGGCTACCGTGATCAGTAACGATAGCCTGAGGAACACCAAAATGAGCAATGATGTGATTGAATATGAATAATGCTGCAGTCCTTTCGGTATTGTCAAATGTTGGCATCACCTCAGCCCATTTCGTAAAATAATCTTTGGATACAATAATTTATCCATGCCCCCCAACCGAGTGAGGGTAACATGTCATGAAATCGATACCCCATTTCTCAAAAGGACCAACGGAGACCACAGGGTGTGATAGTATTTTATTTTTGTAGGTTTGGAAAGCGTGGCATTTTTGGACGACAATTATACAATCATTGAATAAAGAAGGCCAAAAATACCCTACTTGTAAGATATTCTGGGCAGTAGCATACCTAGACATGTGACCACCACAAGCTCCAGAATGGCAGTCATTTATGGATTTCTCGGCTTCGTCAAATGTGAGGCAGTGTCAAAAAACGGAGTCAATCCCACAATGATAAAGAGTATCACCGAGGATAATATACTGACGGGCTTGGTAGCATATTCAACGGAAGTCAATGCGAGATAAAGTGGGCTGGAAAGTCTGGGTCTGGAGATATATGATGATATCTCTATACCAAAAGTCATCAGAACTAATCCGGAAAAGGGATTCATCGAGTAATGAATCGGTTGCTACATTTCCCGTCTCCGAGCAGGGAAGGTCGCATATCAACTCGGCAAACACCAAGGATTTCTTGGACTTAGTGTGTTCAAATTCTAAGTCAAACTCCTGGAGTATTACGATCCATTTGGAGTATTTTCCCCCTAGCAATTGACGTGTAAGAATGTGCTGCATAGGGTTGCAGTTAGAAATTACCATAGTCTTGCGAGAGAGGATCTAGTGCCGGAAACGTTGAACAGCTTGGACGGCTGCCAAGGCTAGTTTTTCAACATGTAAATACTTGGTTTCGATAGTCATGAGACTCCGAATCAAGTAATAAATGACATGTTTTTCATGAGAATCATCCTCCTGGACGAGAACCATAGCGATGGTATAGTCCGAGGCTGCGAGGTAAAGGAAATAATCCTAACTGTAATCAGGTGGGAAGAGTAGTGGGGTACGTGTCAAAGATAGTTTCAAAGCTTCAAAAGATTTGTTGGCAGTGGTATCCCATATGAACTTAGAACCTTTCTTGAGCAGTCACGTAAATCCAAGAGTTAGCTCAGTATAGTTTGGGATGAAACGACGGAGAATTTTTTCCTTCCCTTGCAAACTTTGTAACTAGTGAAGTGAGGAAGGAGGAGGGAGATTGAGAATCGCCTCGACCTTCAAAGGATATACCCTGATCCCTTGACGTGAAATAATAAATCCTAGAAGTCGGCCGAATTCTACGTAGAAAACACATTTGTGGGGATTCAAGCGTATATGGTAAAACCGACATCGAAGGAAAATGGCGCGGAGGTGTATTGGATGATCTACACGGTGCATGGAATGAGCGAGTAAGTCATCGAGATATGGCTGCACAATGTGCTTTATATCATGGAAGGAGTAAGACATAGCACGCTGAAAAGTTACGCCGACATTCTTTAAACCGAATGGAAGTTTTCGATAGACGAAAGTGCCCCAGGGACAAATAAAAGCGGTCTTGTGTTGGTCCGTGGGAACGATATTGATTTGATTATATCCGGAGAAACCATCCATCAGAGAGAATATTTCACTTCCGGCACAATCATCGACGATCTGGTCAACGAAGGGGGTAGGAAATTCGTCTTTAGGACAAGCTTTGTTAATGTCCCTATAATCAACGCACACGTGAATTGTGCCTTGTTTCTTGTCGATCGGGACAAGATTGGAAACCCAGTTAGTTAGAGCCACAGGGTAAATAAAACCAGCTTTGAGAAGTTTCTCAACTTCAAGCTTGATAGTGGCCGCTTTACGTGGGTGGACCGGAAGAATTCATTGCCAGACGGGTTTAGCATCTGGGTATGTCTTAATCTCATGTATCACAATGTCTGGGTCAATACCCGACATTTCTTCATAGCTCCAGGAAAAGACATCACAAAATTCTTGGAAAATAGACTTGTAGGTGACAACTTCGTCATGGGAACACGAAGCTCCGATATGCACATTTTCAACAATTCCAAGTTTTATGGATATGTCGAGGGGGATGGTGGGTGAGATATTACCTAAGTTCCCTTCGTAGAATAGATCATGTGTAGACTCGGGAATGGTAGAAATGATGACAACGGTCGACGGGGTCGAGATTTGTTGGTAACCCTCGATGGTGTGTTGTTCCAGAAAGAGGATGGAACGATGATGTCCATCATCCCAAGGGGTGTCTTCCATGGACATAACAGACATAATCATCTCGTCTGTGGTAAAAATGATGCGGAATGGATCTAGAGATAAATCACCAAGAGAGGGGGTAGAAGTGGTTGCCGATTGAATGGCTTGATAAGCGGATTCGACCGGACTCAAAGACATTTTGTCGCCATAACGGAGATGATCGTCGGGGTTGGGTACCATCCATGGGTCGCAAGATGCAGGGGTTCCATGAATAGAGGCGGAGATCATGTTGATCGAGGCGAAAAATATATGTGGAACATCAGGTGGTGGGATGGGGAAAGTACCCATTAATGAGGAATCTTTAAAAAGACCCACACCAATGTTATCGTATCTGGGGGGGGGGTTGCAATGAATGGCACGTTGTCGGTACGTGCATCGGAGTGAAAGAAGGCCAATTGGTCGACAGTAACTACTTTTCCTTGATGTGGGAAACGCACGACACAGAAAAGAGTCGACACAACTGGACGCATGGAATCAATCTAGCTATGGCCAAGTAGAAGGTTGTAATCGAGAGGAGCATCAAAGACCTCCTCTTCAACTTGGACCGTTTTGCCTTCTAACATAATAGGCAATGAAGGGAAGACACCGTAAGGCTTAAAACCAGGGCCATTGAAGGCTTTGAGCGTGTTGTGGGATTCAGTCAAAGGAGGAGCGTCGATGGCTTTCCAACAGGTAATAGACATGACACAAGTTGAGGCACCCTCATCAATAACCGTTCTACAAATGTTTTTTTCGGAGACAATAACTTGTATTTGGAATGCGAGTTGAGGGGGTAACCTTGGAATGTGATCTTCCAAGTCAAAAATTATTAAATTCATATCCATGGGGTCGATTCCACCAATAGATTTCAACAGTGCCTTCTATTGTATAGGACAACTCTGAAGGAATTTGAGGGCTGACATTGCGGATGGTGCTTAGGCTAGATCTTCGACAATACTATAGTTTTGGGCAGCATGTGCATGGGGATTGAAAGCCGATTTTTGAACAACACCCTTTGGAGGAGGGCGAAGAACTGTATCTAGGCTCAGTCATTCGAGATGAAGAGGACCGTTGGTAGGTGGACTCGTGGGATATGGTTGGACCAACGAAGGAGGTATTGCATCAACCTTGTCTTTGGAGGAAGGATAATCTTTGGCTCAAGTGGTAAGTGTGATGTCATTCTTCTTTGAATCACCTATACACATTAAGACATAGGATGTATTGGAGGGGGAAGGTTGGTCATGAATGACCAATTGGGCCTATTTTTTAGAAGGGAAGGGTTGTGACAATACGGCTGGAGTGGGGGGTTTTGTGGTCCTTTGAAGGAACTTAGTAACCTCAGCTCATCATGGACAATCCTTACTGTAGTGATCATCACCACAGATAAGACAAGGGTATCGGGGTTTGTGAGTAAACGAGGTCTAGGTATTGGGCACAACTGATTGCATGTTCTTCTATGACAACTCCACCCATGGCGATGTCACGAGTGATGTCGTTCACGAATGATTTCGTGAACCATTCTGCCAACAACTGATCGGGAAGTTTGAGTTTGATGAGACGTTGTCTCCGTCGCCACTCATGAATGTGATCAGAGATATGAGTGGCTTTGGTTTGTTTGAAAGAACTCAAAATCTTGGTTCCCGTTTCGTAGTTAATCAGTAATTGGTAGTGGGTGAGGAAAGCCATAGCGAGGGTGTTGAAGTCGGTGAAGAAGCCTCATTGTAATTCGATATACCACTCCGTGGCAGAACCTGTGAGGGTTCGCTGAAAAAGGCATAAACGAATAGATTCATCCATCAAGAAGTTGGATGAGCACCAAAGGTGAAAAGTCATTACATGATTGTTCGGGTCCTCTCCCGGTTTACCATCGAATTTAGGGATGTCGGATGGCAGTTTGGCCGATATGGTGGGCCATTGAGGAGAGTGACGGATCAGATCATTTAAAATACTCGATAGATCCAGAAGGTTTAGGGTGGATAAGAAAGGTAACTGTCTATTCACATGAGGGTACTAGTGACTTTGGGGAGGGAGTCCCATCCGTAAACTAGTGGGACCATAAGCAGTCTGCATATACTGCGAAGATCTGGGTAGATTCGGTTGTTGGTGTGGAGGCAAGTAATTCGTAGGGTTGTACCCTTGAACAGGGGCGTGGGGTTGAGTGTTCAAGCCCCAAATAGGATTAGACGTGCCTGGATATGGTTGGCCTATACTAGGGGGTATGAAGGAGTTAGCTTGAGGCTGTTTCTCCCCAGTCGATTGAGGATTATGTTGTATAAGATAATTCCAATACTGGGCCAAGGATGGAGCTATGTTTTTTCCATAGGGTGGGGTCGGTGGGGGTTTCCCTCCAATCGGGGGTTGCATCCCAATTGGGATTTGTCCTGCAAAAGGGGGTTGATTTCAGCCTCCTTGGTGAAATTGTCCACCAACAGGAATCTGGTAATTAGGTGTGAAAGACAGGATGGTGCCACTAGGATCAATGCCTCCGATAGAGGATGGAAGAGGTCCTCTAAAAGGGGGTGGAGGAAGTGTTGGAATGAAACTGGGAATATGGTGCCCAAAAGGAGTGGAACCACCAGGAATCCCGAATGTGATTTGTGTAGGAGCAAGAATAGAAGCATTCAACGCATGATATCTGGGTGGAAGTGTTGGGGTGAATCTGGGCGAAAGCGGTGTGCCAATGGGGGATTGGCTAGCCGCAGTAATTCTGGTGTGAGGACTCTTAGTATCTGGGACCATTGTGTAATGGATCGTTTGTAGAGGGATAGTCAAGATGTGGTCAGTTGGCGGAGCATCTGAACCAGGGAAATAATAGGCAGTAGTAAAAGGTATTGTGTCTGGATCAAATGTTTTGGGCTGCTCGGGTGCGACAGTGATATCAACGCTTGCTCCCGAGCCAAAGAGATCTTGTCTAAAAATTCCAGTAGTCCAAAAAGGATCTTGACCCTCAGGTCCTATGAAATTTCTGGTTGGTGATCCAAAAGAATGAACAACTAAATCTCCAGAAGAATTCACTCGCACAATACATCTCCCGGAGTCGAGAGGAAGTCGAAAGTCCTCTCAAGAATTGGTAATTCAGAACCATTCTAGAGAGTTAGTTCTTTCCACTTGTGGAGTGGCAACGTCTTGGACTTCACTCTGTTGAGGAGAGCCCTCCAATGAGTTGGTAGGCAAGGGTTGAGAACCTTCTAGATCTTCTGGGGGTAAGCCGTGCATCCTATGTGAATGGCATGGAGGGTCAATTGTGATCGAGTTAGAAACTTACGAAAGAAATTATGTGGCCAACTTGGGTAAACAAACAACATGTGCTAGTAAATTCTAGGAAGAAAAACCAAGCAAACAAGACCTTCCAATTCCGAAGTCACTAGTTGGTGATGATATCCAACGTCATGATGACGAGACAAGAAGGGGTTGGGCTGGGCTAGGGTGGAAAAGTTACATTAACGACCTGCTTAACGGACTTACACCCTGGTGCAAGCTCCCACACATAATCGTGGGTATACCCTCCAAGGAGCCCGAGTGAGTTTGGCCAAGGTCTATTCCAGGTACCATGAAGACTTACCCCTTCACAGTCACCTTGTGTAAGACCCTAAGAAGGTAGGCTACTAAGGTTACCACCAACAACAATGGTGCTTGGGGGAATAGTCGACAATCCGATCCACACACAAGGGCAGGGTATCTAGCCCGAAATCAACTTGAGAGGTTTCCACTCATCATTGTGGGTATACCTTCAAGTGACCCCCGTAATACATGCAATCTCTACACCGATATCAACAAAGCAGGGTGAGTAACTCTATCAATCTCAATGTAACCTCAGGTTTGACCCTTGTGTGAGAAAGGATTCCCAGGACAAAATGATGCAAATGGAATTTGACACTCCTTATCACAAGATGCTATTGTGCGTTTTATGCTTTGGAGAGTGTGTCTCACTGCTTATTCCAAAGCTCTAGCCTAGCTAATGTTGGTGTAAAAGAGCTCTAGAAAAAATTACTAGTTGAATTTTAAAATTGTGCAATATTATTAAAGGCTATTGTTACCCAAAAGGAGACAGAAACAAAATTGATGTTGTGTGAGACTCTAACCCAACAATGCATAAACAGGAATGAATGATACAATTTTTTTGTTCAATGAATCCTATTTATAGGAGGGAAAGAGGAGTTTTCTGGAAAGATACGAACTACGATGTATGATCTTCTCTGAAATGTAATATCAAACAACCATGAACAATGAAAATTCCCTATTCATTCTCTTTCAATACTTGAATGCCAATATTTTTGAATAAAAAAGTTTTTAAAAAAAGAAAATGTCTTTAATTTTTATTAGAAACCAAACAACAGGGGTGGAACTAAGAAAAAACAAGCAACCAACAAAAAAGAAATACACAACAAACACCCAAACCAATCTTTCAATGAATACAAAAATAACAAACTGACAAGACCAGTCTCTTCAAATGCACATGGGTAACAATTTTCCAAGTAATAAGCATTTGAAAAGAACAATTGATCTCAACTTTTAAACCAATCAAAGGCTCCCAACCAAACAAGCACCCAGATTTCAAAACCAGAGATTATACCCTTGTTGCGAAAAGGTCAAGAGGTAAAAATTGAGAAAACATGATTAAGAAGAGCTTTCGATTTCTAGAAACTAATCATTCACGAAATTTGAAGTCAAGAAACATTTAATCACTGGCCAAAGAAGTTCTTCTTAGACACACAAACAAATCTGGGCATCTGAGGACACAAAAGACTTAATCCAAAAATTTTGCAAGTGGGTTCGTAGGCTGGGAGTGGGGTATAGTGAGAGAATCAAGGATTCTCACAGGCTAGACACAGGAAGAATGCGAGAAGTTCGCACTAAAATGAACAACAAGGTGCGAACTTTAGTGGTTCTCCCAGGCTACAGAAGGGTGCAGTGCGAGAAGGTCTGTAATCAAGCAAATTTTGGAAAAAAGACAAAACTTCTGAGGGAACTTCTAGATCTAGGGAGTCTGTAAGGGTCTCCTCAAGACTCAGAGATTGATGGGAATGAAAAATGGTAGGTTAAGAGAAAATGTCCAAGAAAAAACCACCAAAAATGGGTTGTATCCCCAGTGGAGTCACCAATTTTGTTATTAGACAAATCGGTAGGTGTGGACACTAACAGATCTCCCTAGATCCACCTAGATCTAGAACAAAACAGTTCAGGACACGACTCTTTCCCTAAGTTGTGGTCATTAAATCTATTAATAATAAGGAATGAGTGACATACCTATATATCTCTTCCTTAGGTCTCTGTTGTTCCCGCTTCACTCTGATTCTCTTGTGAAGTCAGGTACAAGACAACACAAACCAACCAAAGTGAAGATAAAAAAGTATATTCAATGTCAACCTATGCATATGATCAAGGAGTTATGCTATAAAATAAGAGTGATTTTATGGGAAAGGGACATGCCCCTGTATTATATTAAATGAAAGTAGAAGATACAACCTAATCGCCTTGATGTCACAAGCTTCCTTTCAGTGACCCTTGGTTCCAACACACACACTTGCTCTGCACTTGCATGAAGAAGATACAATACCTCTTGATAGACCAAATAGAGTCTTCAAGCTTCTGTCCAAGTAGGGTTCTTCACACAATTCTTTCACCAATTCTTCATTCAATCTTTCTTAACCTTTTCCATGAGAAACCTTTCAATATATAGGAGAAGGAGGGATGGTTACATGGATGAGGATGATCCCACCAAATCTTAGAAGTCAGTAGGATGCAAACCATGCAAATGCCAACTCATTTTCTAGAAGATCCCCTTGTAGAACCTTCGTGACCTCTTCTCCTTTCCAAGCTTAAAAACAGGTTCGCACCCTATCTATGGAGAAAACTGCGAATAGTTCGCACCCTAAGTGTGGGTGGCCTGTGAGAATGAGGGATTTTCGCACCCTGTAACATAGGCAGCCTACGAACTCATTTTAAAAATGTGTTTTTGGAAGAAGACAACAACCACTTTTCTCAGGCAAGAAGTCCTTGTGGCAGCCTGAATTCAACACTGTAGAGACATCACCGGAGTGACCAAAATAATGTGTAACAGTCATATGATCAGAGGGAGGAACCTCATGAAGGGCCAAGTAATGAGCCCCTAGAACCTGTTGAAGTGTTAGAAAGAACTCTTGAAGAACCTCTAGCCAAAAGGAAGCCAGGGTGGCTTAAAGGAATAGTGCATGAAGTAGAAAGGATAGCTTCTCCCAAAGGCACTTTCAGGGAAAGGAAGAGGCCTCATAGGTTTGGATGCTATGTTTCACTAATGAGAAAAATTAGTGATGTTGAACCTTCTTTACTTGAAGAAGAAGATAAATTACAAGTATGGAAAGATTCCATGCTTGAGGAATACAGGTCTATTATAAAGAATAATGTTTGGGAGAATGTGCCAAGGCCAAAAAACAAATCAGTGGTTTCTTCCAAATGGATCTATAAGATCAAACATGCAGCTGATGGAAGTGTTGTAACACCCTGTTTCCCCCAGCTTGTAAATATAACTGGACTGGCCAAGAACTATGGAAAACTCATAAATATGAATATGTGATGTAAATGGACCTTGAGGAAGAGGTCAATGAATTCGAATAACATTTTGAATTTATTGCAGAACTGCTGAGAGGGGATGTGCAGAAAAGAGACCACGATGGCGGTGGAAGGCATCTGGAACGGGGGTGTTAACTTCCACCGAGAATTAAATACCGTATTTGGAATCCACTGGCTCGGAGAACCAAAAGCGGCTCGTTGGCCCTGAAATTTAATGCCTTGCAGGCTGATAGGTTGATGGCTTAATGAGGGATGGGGAGGTGAACCGCCTATCTGTAGAGCCATTAGGCCTGATCAGTGCGAGGGTAATCGCGCCACACGTAACCTCACGAGAGGATAAGGCGTGGGGTAGAAGTGATTGCAGAGGGCAGACATGAGGGGAACTCTGGCATTTTTTTTACACAGAGTGAGTGATAGCAGAGAGGAAGGATAGCAACCTTCACTCTTGGTCACTGACAGACAGAGAGACGTAGTCTCACAGCATCGTGGTCTCAGCTCGGGGGTGGCTAGTGGTAAATCCGTTGGGAGTCGCTACACCTACGGTTGGGTGGAAATGAACACCCCTCTCAGCATTCGTACCTACTTCTGAAGTTATTTCTGATATGTGTTTTGTTCATATTGCATCTTGAAATTCATATGCTGACATATATGCTCATAAACTGTGAAATTGTGAACAATTATAGTATACGAATGTCTGTGCAATGTTTTGATAAGTAATGTTAGATATATGCTTATAACAGAAAGACCACGCATGGCTTATGTTGATAAATGAATTTAATTATGCATGAGTCGAACCAAGTCAGACTTCCAGTCCATCCTCGGGAGTTTGTTTCCCCTTACCCGTCTCTAGGGATGCCCTGGAATAGATCTCATCACAGAGACTTTCCCTCCTTAGAAAGGTTCACCAAGAACCCAGAAAAAGGACTTGAACACGCAAGTCTTAATAACCCTGTACAAGGAGGAATGACCCTCTTAAAATTCCGAAGTAGCAGCGTAGGGATACGTAATGAATCGACGGATGAGATCCTGTCAGAAAACCCATGGTCATTCACGACCGTCAGATTGACGGAAGTAGTAAGAGAGTTACACATCTTGCCCCTTTTTCCCTCTATCTTCATGAATAGTGAGGAAATCGGGATCGTAGGTTCCCAAGGTCGATGAGAACATTTGGACCATTGATATTTCCACATCCACAAAGTAGTGAAAGAAATGTGCGAGGTGGGACAGACCTGAGCCGTCAGATCGGCTAGAGAGGGAGACCTGGACCGTTGGTTTCTACGTCCGGGGTGTACCAAGTTAAGCATATAGAAGGGGGAGATCGACAGCCATTGGATCTCATCCAGAAATCTTGATGACCGTTGGATCGGGTTAAGATTCTTGGAGTTTAGTCTCTGGAGTGTGCGCAGGATGAACGGATCTAGACCATTAGATCTTGTTCCAATTACCCATGAGTCGTCGGATCGGACCGGAGCTGTCAGAGGGTTACCATCAAGAGTCCAGGCATCGACATATCAGGATTCTCAAGGACAAGAAAATCGAGACACTTCAAGTCTCGAAACGCAGGGAAGATATGGACCGTCCGTTTGAGGATACACATGGCGGAGATTGAGGTTTACTATCGGGATTTGGGACATCGACATTCCCGTGGATAGGAGATCGGGGAAGTCCGAAGTAAAAACTCCTGTAAAATCTGAGCCGTCCGTTTGGGGAGACAGGTGTCAGAAATCCGTGGAGAGTCGGGATATTCGACATCGAGAAATCGGAGTTCTTGAGGCCGTGAGAATTGGGACATCACAAGTCTCGAAATCCCATGGAAATCAGGACCATCCATCAGAGATGGACGCGTGGCAGAAATCAACGCTATCGGGGAAAGTCCCGACAGGAAGTTGTTGATCGACGTTTGGGTCATCGGGATATCGAGAATCCTGGTGACAATTTGTTTATGCATTTTGGAATCGCAAAGCTCGAAACCCCGATGAGTGGGGGCCAGCTGTCAGCACATCAGAGAAGTGGGAAGCGCCACTGTGGGGGCCAGTTGTTAGCATAGCGGGAAGTCAGGAATTGAAGAATCGAGAATCCTATGAGCTGATGCATTTTGGCATTAAAAACCCGGTAGCCCCAACGAGGGGTAAGACTGCGGTCATGGGGATCGTGATCATGTGAGCTAGGAGCCTAGCCAGGAGAGCTAGCATGTAAAGGGTGCATAGATATTTGAGGAATCGAGAGTCCTGGGGACGTTTGCATTTCGACATTGGAAAGTCCTAAACCCCGATGGGCGACAAGGCTGCGGTCTTGTGAGATAGAGGTCACGTGAACCAAGAGCTTAGCCTAGAGGGCTAGCAGGAATTGGAGTGCGTCGGGAATTTGGAGTCCAAACCCCGAAAGAAGGATAAGGCTACGGTCTCATGAGAGCGGTCATATGGACCAGAGGGCATAGACCGGAGGGGCTAAGGCCAGAAGAGAGCTCATCGGAGATCAAGGAATCGAGGGCATAGAAACCCTCGACATTAGAAAGGACAAAACCCAGAAAACCTGAAGTTGTCATCAGGGAAAGACCATGGTTGGGTGTAGAGAGCCGTATAGGTGAATGAAAGACCCGTTGCTCAGGGTTGGCATTTCGCTGATGCAAGCTTCGGGGATTCTCATTGTTGAGAACTAAATGAAAAATTCTGATTTAGGTAGTGGGTATGTTACAAAGTGGTATCAGAGCATGGTTACAACACTTGGCCTGATTGGGCTCATGCACGAGTCGTGCATAAACTCCGTTCGAGGCATTCCTACGAGGAGTAACCCCCTAACTTGACTCTCTGGTCCAGGATTAAAAACTTGGAAAATGAGAACCCGATTGTGTATGCATGTGAAAGAGTTATGAATTTATGCACAAATTATAAAAATGAATTTAACTCTTGACTAATAACCAAAGTTTGTCTTTTCACTCGAGTGGACGATCAATCGCGGGAATCTATAGACACGGAGTATGGTGACTCACCAAGAGGTGGGAGAAGGCTCCCACAACAGAGACGAAGAGTCTGACGAAAGAAGAGCAATAGGAACCCCTCCAGACCTAGCCGAGACTATGAGGAGTCTCATGGTTGAATTGCAAAGCTACAAGGCTGACAATGAAAGGATGATGAAAGAACAAGAAAAGCAAACCGAAATTAATGTAGTTTTACTGCAGAGATTATCCGACCTACAACGACAAATGCAGCATGAACCTGAGATGCAGAATCATGGTCGTATCAGTGGCCATACTGAGAGAAGCATGTCAAGAAAGGTCCACCCCAGAGGTAAAGGACCAGTGCCAGATGATTCCAATGAGAAGGAAGCTAGCGATTCAGAAGGCTCTTCCAGCAGCAGGACCAGTTCCTATTCTCAAAAGAAACAGAAGAAGCAAAAGACTTCCAAGGGTCATAAGTTTGAGGAATTCAAAAAGGCCAAACCTCCCTCCTTCGACGGTGAGATAAAGAAGGGAGAGGAAGTCGAGGCCTAGATACTGGGACTGAAGAAATATTTCAGAGTCCATGATTTTTCAGAGAATTTGAAGGCCCAAGTGGCCATTTTCAATTTGAACAGAAAGGCTTCCATATGGTGGGAAGACCTTAAGAAATAGAAGGGGGTCCGCGAGGAGGATTTGTCTTGGAAACGGTTCGAGAAGTACTTCTGGAAGAAGTATTTGTCGGAAAGATATTTTGACGAGAAGGCTAAAGAGTTCTATGAACTTAAACTAGGACAACTTACTATGGAGGAATATGTCAACAAATTCCTCGACTTATTGAGATATGTACCCTACATCAAAGTAGAGAAGGCGAAGGCACAACGCTTCATCAGTGGGCTACTAAAAGAATATCGAAACCGAATTGAATTCGATAAGCCAAAGACCTTAGAAGACACTATACGAAAGGAAACATATTTTCATGAACAATATGGACATCGGGCAGAGTCTCATGGAGACTGGAAACAGAAGAATGGTTCAAAATTTCAGAAGAAGGGGAGCAAATCCTCAGGATTTAAAAACTACAAAAAAAACCCCAGAATGAACTTCCCAACCCAGAGTGCACTCCAGCAGAACTTTCCCTCGGTGGATGGAAATAAAACTTCTGGACCTATACCAGTAAAGACTTATAACCCAAAGAGGAAACCTTTGGAATGATGGGATTGCGGAGGAGAGCATCTTCGGAGAGACTTTCCACACCGACAAAAGAACAGTCGGAAATTTTATAACCTTCAGGAAGCGACCACAGTCAACGATGTGGCAAGGAGTGTGCCGCAGATTTATGCAGCCTTGGATAATAACCAAGTTGACCACCAAGCTTCAGTGGTGGAAATAGAAGGTATGATTTTCAACCACCTAGTGTCTGTTTTGATTGACCCTGGTTCAAATTTGAGTTATATAGCCCCTAGAGCTGTTGATAAGTGTAAACTACAACCACAGAAGAAAACTAAACCATGGTTGGTACAGTTAGCCACTGGCACTAAAAGAAAGGTGGTAGAGGCCATACCAGCTTGCCAATTAATGTTGGGTGAATTCCCCACCCAAGCAACCCTTAATGTATTACCCCTGGGATCATACGATTTGTTGATTGGTATGGACTGGTTGGCTGCCCATAAAGCCAAACTGGACTGTTACTATAAAACCTTAGAATGTGTGAGCGAAGAAGGAAAAAGGATAACCCTTCAAGGGATCCGAAAACCGATCTCGGTGAGACAAATATCAGCCCTGGAAATGAGGAAGTATTGCTGAAAGGGATGTCCCCTATATGCAATACAGGTGTTGAAAACAACCGAAGGTGCAAAACCAAGCCCTGATGATCACCCTATCCTGAGAGAATACCGAGATGTGTTTCCAGAGGAGGTGCCGGGTCTACCTCTGAGAATATACATTGACTTCTCGATAGAACTCGCACCAGGAGCGGTGCCGGTGTCTAGGACACCCTACCGGATGAGCACACCTGAGTTAGTTGAACTCAAATTGCAATTGAAAGAAATGATGGACAAGGGTTATATTCGACCCGGCGTGTCCCCATGGGGAGCACCGGTCCTGTTTGTGAAAAATAAGGATGGCACCCTTAGACTGTGCATAGATTATAGACAACTCAATAAAGTAACCATAAAGAACAAGTACCCGTTGCCCAGGATCGATGATATATTCGATCAGTTGGGAGGTGCGTCTAATTTCTCAAAAATTGACTTGAGGTCGGGTTACCATAAAGTTCGAATCAAGGGTGAAGACATCCATAAAACTTCTTTCCAGACACGGTATGATCACTACGAATTTGTGGTAGTGCCATTTGGGTTAACCAATGCCCCTGCCACTTTCATGTGCTTAATGAACATTGTACTCAGTAAATTTGTAGATAAATTTATACTAGCTTTTATGGATGAAATTTTAATCTACTCTAAGGATAGAGAAGAACATGAAGAACATCTTAGACTTGTGCTGCAAGTGCTAAGAGAGTATCAACTCTATGCCAAATTCAATAAATGTGACTTCTTTCAGAAGCAAATACACTACTTGGGAAATGTTCTGTCTGAGGAAGGGGTAGCAGTAGATCCTGACAAGATCAGGTCTATCATGGAATGGCTTACCCCAAAGGATGTCTCAGACATCAGATCCTTTATGGGATTGGCGGGATACTATAGGAGGTTTATAAAAGATTTCTCCAATATTGGTTGTCCAATCACTGCCCTCTAGACGAAGGGGACAAAATTCCTGTGGACACAGTAATGTGAAGAAAGATTCCAAACCTTGAAACATCTACTGGCCCATGCACCCGTGTTGAAAATCGCTGACCCAGAAGCTGACTTCCTTGTGTGCACAGATGCCTGTAAGGAAGGGCTCGGAGGAGTCCTTATGCAGGAAGGAAAGGTGATCTTCTATGAATCCCGAAATTTTAATGAACATGAGGTCAACTATGTGACTCGTGATCTAGAACTGGTTGCCATAATGCATGCCTTAAAAATGTGGAGGCATTACCTCTTGGGGAGAAAATTTGTGCTTATGACAGATCACTGTGGATTATGGTATTTGTTCGACCAACCAAATCTCAATGCTAGACAAGATAGATGGATGGCCCTCCTTAGCGAATTTGATTTTGAAATCAAACACATTAAAGGGAAGGAAAATAGGGTGGCCGATGCCCTCAGCAGAAGCATGAAAACAATTCACCTGGCAGTAGTGAGTACCTGCAAGATAGATGTCAAGAGCAAAGTCAAAGAGGCACAAGAAACAGATCCCTTCGTTCGAAATGTGACCCTGTACCTACAACAAGAACCCGCTGGAGTAAAATATGAAAGCTATCAGATGACCAAACGAGGCCTTCTCACTTACAGAGATAGACTGTACATTCCCAATTGTGACGACTTGAAGAGGTTCATCATGGATGAACTATATAAAAGATCACTGCCACCCGAAAGAAATTTTATTGGCCGGGATTGAAGAAGGATGTAGCCAAATATTTGGCCCAATGTATAGAATGCCAATAGGTTAAAGCAGAACATCGACACCTAGCAGGACTACTACACCCTTTACCCATCCCAGAATGGAAATGGGAAACCATCTCCATGGATTTTATCACTGGATTGACAACTTCAACCAAACAAAATGACACCATTATGGTAGTGGTGGATAAACTGAGCAAGTATGCTCATTTCATCTCCGTCAAATCAACCTGCAAGGCGATAGATATCACCCAGATATTCATGAAAGAGGTATTCCGACTACACGGTATGCCGAGGGAGATAATATCTGACAGAGACACAAAATTTACTTCCAATTTTTGGAAATCACTGATGGCGGGTTTAGAGACCAAGTTGTTTTTTAGTACTGCCTATCACCCTCAAACCGATGGACAGATAGAAAGAGTAAATCAAATATTAGAAGATATGTTAAGGATGCATGTAATGTATCAACCTAGGAAATGGGAAGACTACCTGCCATTGGTAGAATTCGCCTACAACAATGGCTACCAAGCATCCTTAAAGATGAGTCCCTTCGAGGTCCTCTATGGTAGGCCGTGTAATACTCCAGTCAGCTGGAGTAACCCTGTAAACAAGATTTCTATTGGACCCGATATGTTGAAAGAAATGGAACATCAAGTGACTCAGATAAAACAAAATCTAAAGATCGCTCAAAACCGACAGAAAAGTTATGCTGATCAAAAGAGAACTCCAAGAGAGTTCAAAATGGGAGACCATGTATATCTTAGAATTAAGCCCAGAAGGAGTTCCCTGAAAATGGGAGCTTGTGCCAAATTGGCACCCCGGTATTGTGGACCCTTTGAGGTTCTAGACAGAG
>ML779279.1:346264-368155 GCA_009831015.1 Picea engelmannii | reverse complement strand
GCACCCCGGTATTGTGGACCCTTTGAGGTTCTAGACAGAGTGGGACCTGTAGCCTATCGGCTAGCACTTCCTCCCACAGTAAAAGCACATAATGTTTTCCATGTTTCATTATTGAAGAAATATGTACATGATGATAATCATATTATTGACTGGTCTGTGATCTAGGTTGAGCCAGAGGGAGAATTTCTACCAGAACCCCAATTCATACTGGACAGAAAGGAAACCCCGCTCCGGAACAAAACCATTGCACAGGTCAAGGTGCAGTGGAAACATTTTGTCCCAGATGAGGCTACATGGGAAATGGAGGATGCCATGAGACAAGCATATCCGATTTTGTTTACTTCTGTACATGCAATTCAAGTTAGTAGATAAGAACATCAAGGACGATGTTCCTTTTTAAGGGGGAGGGAATTGTAACACCCTATTTCCCCCAGCTTGTAAATATAACTGGACTGGCCAACAACTATGGAAAACTCATAAATATGAATATGTGATGTAAATGGACCTTGAGGAAGAGGTCAATGAATGCGAATAACATTTTGAATTTATTGCAAAACTTCTGAGAGGGGATGTGCAGAAAAGAGACCACAATGGTAGTGGAAGGAACCTGGAAAGGGGGCGTTAACTTCCACCGAGAATTAAATACCGTATTTGGACTCCACTGGCCCGGAGAACCAAAAGCAGCTCACTGGCCCTGAAATTTAATGCCTTGCAGGCTGACAGGTTGATGGCTTAATGAGGGATGGGGAGGTGAACCACCTATCCGTAGATCCGTCAGGCCTGATCAGTGTGAGGGTAATCGCACCACACGTAACCTCGTGAGAGGATAAGGCATGGGGTAGAAGCGATTGCAAAGGGCAGACACGAGGGGAACTCTGGCATTTTTTTAACACAGAGTGAGTGATAGCAGAGAGGAAGGATTGCAACCTTCGCTCCTAGTCACTGGCAGACAGAGAGACGCAGTCTCACAGCATCGTGGTCTCAGCTCGGGGGTGGCTAGTGGTAAATCCGCTGGGAGTCGCTATGCGTACAGTTGGGTGGAAACGAGCACCCCTCTCAGCAGTCGTACCCACTTCTTAAGTTATTTATGATAAGTGTTTTGTTCATATTACATCTTGAAATTCATATGCTGACATATATGCTCATAAACTGTGAAATTGTGAACAATTACAGTATAAGAATGTCTGTGCAATTTTTTGATAAGTAATGTTAGATATATGCTTATAAAAGAAAGACCACGCATGGCTTATGTTGATAAATGAATTTAATTATGCATGAGTCGAACCAAGTCATACTTCCAGTCCATCCTTGGGAGTTTGTTTCCCCTTAATCGTCTCCAAGGATGCCCTGGAATAGATCTCATCACAGAGACTTTCCTTCCTTAGAAAGGTTCACCAAGAACCCAGAAAAAGGACTTGAACGCGCAAGTCTTAATAACCTTGTACGAGGAGGAATGACCCTCTTAAAATTCTGAAGTAGCAGCGTAGGGATAAGTAACGAATCGACAGATGAGATGCTGTCGAAAAACCCATGGTCATTCATGACCGTCAAATTGACGGAAGTAGTAAGAACGTTACACATCTTGCACCTTTTTCCCTCTATCTTCATGAATAGCGAGGAAATCGGGATCGTAGGTCCCCAAGGTCCATGAGAACATTTGGACCGTTGATCTTTCCACATCTACGAAGTAGTGGAAGAAATGCGTGAGGTGGGACAGACCTGAGCCATCAGATCGGCTGGAGAGGGAGACCTGGACCGTTGGTTTCTACGTCCAGGGTGTACCAAGTTAAGCATATAGAAGGGGGAGATCGACAACCGTTGGATCTCATCCAGAAATCCCGTCGACCGTTGGATCGGGTTAAGATGCTCGGAGTTTAGTCTCTGGAGTGTGCGCAGGAAGAACGGATCTAGACCGTTAGATCTTGGTCCAATTACCCGTCAGCCGTCGGATCGGACTGGAGCTGTCCGAGGGTTACCATCGGGAGTCCAGCCATCGGCATTTCAAGATTCTCGAGGACAAGAAAATCGAGACACTTCAAGTCTCAAAATGCCGGGAAGATCTGGACCGTCCGTTTGAGGATACACGTGGCAGAGATCGAGGTTTACTATCGGGAGTCGGGATATCGACATTCCCGTGGATAGGAGATCGGGGAAGTCTGAAGTAAAAACTTCGGTAAAATCTGAGCCCTCCGTTTGGGGAGACAGGTGTCAGAAATATGTGGAGAGTCATGATATTCGGCATCGGGAAATCGAAGTTCCTGAGGCCGTGAGAATTGGGACATCACAAGTCTCGAAATCCCGAAGAAATCGGGACCGTCCATCAGAGATGGACGCGTGGAAGAAATCGACGCTGTTGGGGAAAGTCCCGACAGGAAGTTGTTGATCGGCGTTTGGGTCATCGGGATATCGGGAATCCTGGTGACAATTTGTTTATGCATTTTGGAATCACGAAGATCGAAACCCTGATGAGTGGGGGCCAGTGGTCAGCACATCAGAGAAGTGGGAAGCGCCACTGTGGGGGCCAACTGTTAGCATAGTGGGAAGTCGGGATTCGAAGAATCAGGAATCCCATGAGCTAATGCATTTTGGCATTAAAAACCCCATAGCCCCGACGAGGGGTAAGACTGCGGTCACGGGGATCGTGGTCATGTGAGATAGGAGCCTAGCCAGGAGAGCTAGCACGTAAAGGGTGCGTCGGGATTCGAGGAATCGTGAGTCCTGGGGACGTTTTCATTTTGACATTGGAAAGTCCTAAACCTCGATGGGGGACAAGGCTGCAGTCTTGTGAGATAGAGGTTACGTGGACCAAGAACTTAGCCTTGAGGGCTAGCGGGAATTGGAGCGCGTCGGGAATTTGGAGTTTAAACCCCGAAAGAAGGATAAGGCTGCGGTCTCATGAGAGCGGTCATATGGACCAGAGGGCATAGCCCGGAGGGCATAGCCTGGAGGCCATAGACCGGAGGGGCTAAGGCCGGAAGAGAGCTCATCAGAGATCAGAGAATCGAGGGCATAGGAACCCTCGACATTAGAAAGGACAAAACCCTGAAAACCTGAAGTTGTCATCAGGGAAAGACCACGGTTGGGTGTAGAGATCCGTATAGGTGAATGAAAGACCCGTTTCTCAGGGGTGGCATTTTGCTGATGCAAGCTTTGAGGATTCTCATTGTTGAGAACTAAATGAAAAAGTTTGATTTAGGTAGTGGGTATGTTACAAGTGTGGAAAATTTCAAAGAAAGATTTGTAGCCAGAGGCTTCACTCAAAAAGAAGGAATTGACTACGAAGAGACTTTTGCTCCTATAGCCAGGTATACCTCCATTTGAGATATTATTTCTTTAGCTTCCGTACTTGGTTGGAAGTTACATTAGATGGATGTAAAAACAAAATTCTTGAATGGAAAGATTGAACAAGAGGTCTTTGTGGAACAATCAGATGCTTGTATACTGCATAACAAAGGCACTCATGTATGCAAGCTAAGGAAGGCCTTGTATGGTCTTAAGCAAGCTCCTAGAGTTTCGTATGATAGGATTGATGGCTTTCTTAAAAGCCTGGGATTTCATAAAAGTGATGTTAATGCAAATCTATACTTCAAGGTAAGAGGTAACCAACCTATTATACTAATCTTGTATGTTGATGATCTCTTTCTAATAGGAGATGAAGGGCTAATAACCTGGTGTAAGAGGGAGCTAACCTCAAAATTTGAGATGAAATACTTAGGCTTGATGCATTACTTCCTAGCATTGGAAGTGTGGCAAAGACAGGGCGAGATATTTCTGGCACAAACAAAATACACAGTGGATGTACTAAAGAGGTTTGGTATGATGGATTGAAAATCCATGTCTACTCTGATGGTTACCAACCTTAAGACGCTAAATGATTCTGATACAGGTTCAGATTTGGTGGATTCCACCATATATAGGAAGTTGATTGGATAATTGTTGTACATGATTTACACTAGGCCAGATATATGCTATGCAGTGATTTTAATGAGTTAGTTCATGATTTAACCGAGACACAGACATTGGGTGGCAGCAACGCACATATTGAGATATCTCAGAGGGACCATTACTTATGGTCTGAGATATACATCTAGTGGTGGTTTATTTCTGCATGGGTATGTAGATGTTGACTAGGAAGGAAGCCTAGTGGATCAGAAGAGTACTTTTGGATACTGCTTCAGTTTAGGATCCGCTATGATCTCTTGGTCAAGTTGAAAGCAGGGATCCATTGCATAGAGTACAACAGAGGCTGAGTACATTGCAACAAGTGATGCTAGCAAGGAAGGAATATGGCTCAAAAAATTGGTTTCTAGGTTGTTTGGTGACAAGCTCGAGATGACGATGGTTCACTATGATAATCAAAGTTGCATAAAATTAACAGAGAACCCGATATTTCATCACAGGTCAAAACATATTGACATGAGGTACCACTACATCCGAGACTTGGTCCAGAGAAAAACTATAAAGTTACAGTACATAGCCATGAGCAAGCAGGTAGATGATATACTGACCAAGCCTCTGACCTCGAGACAGTTTGTGTAGCAGAGAGGCAAGCTTGGTGTGGCTGAGAATGACTCCCTCATTGAGAGAGAGTGTTAAATTTGGCAACATCGACAGTCATTCTCCAATGAGAGGCCATATGGGCCACTCTAAGGCTAGCCAAGGAGATTTGGAGAATCAACCAGTCTTGTGAGGTATTGACAAAAGCCAGGGGAAACGTACAACCTCTGTGAGTCAAATCAAGACGAATGAGATTCTATGTGAGTCTAATGCAATAGTCAGGGGGAATGTACAACCTATGTGAGCATAGACAGTCTAGTGCAAAAGCCAGGGCGAATGTACAACCTCTATGAGCATAGAAAGACTAGTGAAAAAGTCAAGGGGAACATACAACCTCCGTGAGCCTAGTCAAACCTTGTGAGCCATGAGCAAAAGTCAAGGTATCTAGAAAAATTTAGGTTGAATATAAAATTCCTATGAGCTAGAAACAAACGATATTCCTAATATTGCAAATGATTTAATTGTATTGATCTAGTGCGTTGGCACGTGTAAATATTATCTACCATGAAGAGAATTTCAAATTGCCTTGTTGTAACTAAAGTCTCGAGTCTAGTTCTATGTTAGAACTAAAGTGTAATGTTGAGTTGCAACTAAAGTCTTGAGTCTAGTTCTATTTTAGAACTAAAGTGTAATGTTGAGTTGCAACTAAAGTCTTAAGTCTAGTTCTAAGTTCGAACTAAAGCATGTCAGTCTCAAGTCTATTTCTAAGTTCGAACTAAAGTGTAATGCTAAGTTGTAACCAATCTGAAGTCTAGTTCTAAGTTCGAACTAAAGTGTAAAGTTGAGTTGTAACCAATCTCAAGTCTAGTTCTAAGTTCGAACTAAAGCATGAAGCTGAGTTATGTTTAATGCATGCAATCATGTTACTATTTCGAGCTTCCTCTCTACCCCTCTTCAGCCTATATAAGAAGAGGTTGAACCCTCTCTTCAATATAGTTCTGCAACACAGTTTTGAAACACAGTTTTCATATGCAGGTTGAGGGTGAAGTAATAGAGGAGCACATCAATGATAAAGAGGCAACATATCCAAGGTGTATTTTAGCAAGGTATTGTAAGTCTTTGTTAGGTCAGAGTCATGTTGGCAAGGTCTTTGAGAGAAGACCATTTATGGTGGATATTTCTAAGAGATCTTACATTATTAATGCAATAAAGGAATATTGTTTGTTGGGGTTTTTCTCCTTGTACAGGGTTTCCCCAGGGTATATGTGTTGTTGATATGCATGTTTACTTATCTACATAATTATTGCTATTCGATTATGATTTGTAATTTTTGAAGTATATTAAGATGGAATCAAAGTATTGAAGAAAATAAAAGAATTAATCCGCATAAGAAATCAAGATCATAATTTAACGAATCTTAGAATCTTCAGGACTCTAAACTTGCAAGAATTGAATGGGTGGGGAAGATAACAATTATTCCTCCCAACCACCCAAACGTAATCCAATTAACACCATCTATATTATATACCTGTAGAGAGACACAATTATGACAATATCACATCTTGACAATATGTATAAGTGTTAGTGCCAATGATGATAAAAATTGAAAAATATCTTCATCGGCTTAGAGATTTTGATTATAAATTAAATCCAAGTCCTTAATATGGTGCATGAATACATTGAAAGGACCTCTCTTGCATCAATTAACATATTGACTTCTTGTTTCTTATATGTTATCATTCATTCCCGAGAATTGCAAGAAGTTGTGGAAATCAAAATGAAGAGACCAAAAGAATGAACATACAATAAGAAGAACGAATGAGAGGGGGAGACAAATACCAGGTGAAAAGACAAGACAACATCAAAATGATGATAAGAAGAGATAGAGATGACATGAAATTTGGGAAATCCATTCAAGCAAAAATACTTACAGTCAAGCCTGCCTATTTAAAGTATTTATAAGCTTTATGAAGAATGTACTTTATTTACTTACTAAACTTGGTTCAACACTGTCCCATATAGTAGGATAGTTGGTGAATGTGTTGTTTAGTTTTGATATGGTCATTGGTTCAAATCTTTTGAGTAACTTTGTAACACATTGGTACTCCTTTCAATTCATGAAAAAATAAAAATAAAAACTTAGTTCATGCCCTTTAGAACTATCTTTGAAACATTAAATAATTGTTGTGGGATAATATTTGTGATGAAAATATCCAAAATCAAGGAGAGCTTGGAATATTATGCCATAAATATTCCAACAAAAATCCACATATCTAATCAACCCTAAAACAAAACAGAACAAGTTTTATGTTGTATAGAATCAAAATCCAATTTTTATATGCAGTTCACTGAAAATTTATTGATGTTTTATTTATCATAATCACCCATCAATCAACTCACATACATCGATATCCATCTATTTGCAAATATGTTTGTTTGTTACAAAGAATGAGCATTGATGAAAGCGCTAAAATTAATCATCTCCATTATGGGAACTGCCTCTATCAATTAAGAAAGAAGTCAATTGTAGAAAGTGTTGAGCCCTTTCAACAACTCTAACTCCCTGTACGCCCTCAATATCCAAACATAGAACCTTGTACAATGTCAACTATGGATAATCCCTTCTTCCTATGACGACCCAATATGAGTGTGGGTGGATCCCTTCTTCTACTGTATTTTCTCTTGTGATCATCTCCATCTTCCTCTGGTGTACTCTCAAGAAGATCACAATGATGACGAGCCTAGTGGATACCAATGGGCACTCTCATTATGATTAATCTCTTGCCAATAACCTCCATATTGTATTGTGTGTATATACTTACTATTGCTTCATATATATTTCCTCTAAAATCCAAACTTTTCTAACATGGAGGGAGGTGTTGAGACATTTGAAGTTTCGACTACATCAAAGTATACAATGATATATGAAGGGAACTTTGGGATTGGTGTTCTTTGAACATGTGTATATGCCCATTCATCTGTCAATCCTAAGAATGGAAGGAGGAAGATGATTGGATGCTTGCTTTTAATTAATCCATTGGAAACTTATACAGTTCATCCACATGTGGAGGATGTAACACAATCATCAAAAATATCGTTTGCTAGGACCTTCATTTCGAATGGGATAAATGCTAGAGTTAAGATGCAAACTAGTCTTGCAACTTGGTAAATTCGATGCACTTTGTCTTGCAACATGAAACAAAGTAGTCTCTAGTTCCATGTACGAGAGCCCACATTTAATGAATATAAGAAAAACACAGAGACTTGCCGATCAACAAAAGTCCAAATTTTTGTAAGCACTTAAATTTTAAATGGTGCATTTATTGTTTCTATTTAGGGTAACCTTTAATGAACTTGAAACTTTCAAATTTTCATTCTATTGTTGTTGTTTTTTAAAATAATTTTTATCTCTGTCTTAGTTTGAGAGGAAATCTTAGAGTACATTTCTCATATTTTGAGGAGGATAGTACTTAGAGTAAATTTTAAAATCTTTAAGCTTCCAAACTTGTTGGCATTGATTGGGTGGAAAATATAACATTTATTCCTTTCAACTACCTAAACTTAACCCAATTAATATCATCTATATTATATAAGTGTAAGTGTAAAACTACCTAAACTTAACCCAATTAATATCATCTATATTATATTAAGTGTAAGTGTAATTGATTGGATGAAAAATATAACATTTATTTCTTTCCACTACCCAAACTTAACCCAATTAATATAAATATAAGTAACTTAACCCAATTAATATAAGTGTAAAAAGACACAATTACTATGATATCACATCTTGACAATATTTTAATGGTTATTGTAGATCTAAAAATATCTTCATAAGCTTGGAGCAAGGATGATTTTAGGGGCTAAATTTCGCTCATGGGCTAATTTTCCATTGTTTTTCAAAAAACGAGATTCGTTATTTTAAAAATGATTCGCCCAAATTATATAGGATAAAATTATTTTACCTTAAAAATCGGCAAAAGTTTATAAAAACTATATAAAATCCTTATAAATTTGAATATTTTTACAAAAATAATGCCAATCATTTATAGTTGGCATATGAAGGATTAGTAAGATTCGCCAAGGTTTCTACATTTTAAAATAAATTTTCATCCTTAAAATCATCTCTGGCTTGGAGCTTTCGATTAGAAAGTAAATCCAAGTCCCTCATATGTAAAGGACGACTCTCGTAGTAGTTGACATATTGACTTATTGTGGCTTATATCTTATGAGGGTGGGGGTGGGGCAATTATGAGAGAATACACATATGAGGGTGGGGGTGCGGCAATTATGAGAAAATACACATATGAGAATACATTATGTATTCTCTCATAATTGCCCCACCTCCACCCTCTCTCATAATTGCCCCACCCCCACCCTCACCCTCACCCTCACCCTCATATATGAGGGTTCATTCATTCCCGAGAATTACAAGAAGCTGCAGCAATCAAAATGAAGAGATCAGAAGAATGAATACACAACAAAAACGGACGAGAAGACAATGAAAACTTGTGTTAAAATCCTATTTGTAGGGTGATTTAGTTATAATATTGTTGTAATTAGGAGAAGACATTAATAAAAAAATCCACTCGATTAAAGGTTGGTATAGTTTAGCAATCAAGACAAAAATTAAAAACTTCCCATGATATTGAACATAAAATCTACACTGACAACATACTTAATAATAATAATTTAAGTCAATTTCACTACTAATAATAATTTAAGTCAATTTCATACTTATTTTAGACGAGAATTAAGTAAATAAAAAACTTGTGTATCTATAGTATTTAATTTTGGCATCTTCATTATGATGTTTATTTATCAAGTTTATTAGCGAGCAATCCACTAAAGTATTCTACGATGGCAATCCCTTAATGCATAATCGCGAGCGAGTCAACTTAAATGCAGGCATCTCTTGTGCTATGCTCATATTCAACTTTCCTATCCACGTGCTGAATCAGTATTTTAGTTATGAATTTTTAAAAGTTTTATTAGGCTATGTTACCAATATGGCTTTTTATTATGTGGATACAGATGAAAGTCAACATCTCGAATTATGAATGGTAAAATTTTATTTTGTATGAGTATACATATCACTATATCGATTTTTTATATATTAAAATTAAAAATAAAATGAAATGAAAATGAGTTTTATTAAAGAATTATACATTTTCAAAAATAGAAGTATAGTAAACTTACTAGCACAGTGGCTAAATAGCTGTTGGTGAACGTCGAAAGGCTGATAAGATGAAACGAATCCTTAAAATAATATATTAAATTTTATTATTGATTAACAAATAAACAGTTGAGCTTCATTTATCTAGTGTTAATACTTTAATTTCTGTTAATCACTTACGTGGCAATTAGTCAGCTATCAAAGTAATTTTTAAATATGATTAGGTAAATGTAAAAAAGTAAACACATAAACTGATGTCTTTATAATAGCTAAGAAGTTAATAATTGAAATCACAGCCATTTATTTTGTGTGACTACTAAGAATATTCTAGCCATATTTAATCTTGTCCATAGGAAACTTTTTAAGCACTAAACCCCTATTAAATCTGCCCATTGTCAATAGGTGTACGCCTTTCGGCGTAAATATTGATCGTTGACAATATTTATGAGAACATATAAAATCTCTCTCTATATATAGAAAATTAGAATTATGAGTTAGTCTTTAGCAGCAAATTTATCACCTTATGTGTAAACATTATAATTATATTCCTATAAAAATATATATGAAGCTTACATATTAGGAGCCCAGATAAAAGAAAGAAGTAATAAATAAAGTATTGATGTCTAATCTTAGAGTTCTTACACAATACAAGTTCTTATGTTCAAACAACTCATTGTTGAGTTTTTTAAAGTTACAAGTGTTGAAAAGAATACAACCAAGGATGACATTGTTCTTATTTAATTACTATTTATTATGTTGGGTGGTGACAACACATACCTTGCAGTTGCATTTGTTTGGTTGGAGGTTCTTCAACCGTTTGGATTTCCAGATGTCTGGAAATGCTTGAAATATTTCATGTTTAAATATGGAAGCCTGTGAGGTGATGCATGAGAATTGTAATTCATTTCTCCACTAGTTTGTTGAGCAATAAAGGATATAAGTTCCCCCTCTATTTTGGTTTGTAGGTCGATCCAAACAAGTAGTATCAAAGTTGAGGTCAAGTGAAGGTTGGTGAGAGCCAAGAGAAGATTGTCCTCGCACGTAGAGGGAGAAAGGGGCCAAGAAGAGTTTTGTGATGACTAGATCGGTAAGACTAGATCACTAGGCAGTGGGGGCCGAGGTGGACATTCTATTTTTTGTTGAAGGACGCAGTGATGATAGATGCAACAGTTCTAAGTTTTTTCCCTTATTAGCGGTAGAGAGGAAAGGCAGTTCCAAGCTCTGCTAACCTTTCATATTTTCTTTCCATTTAGCAGTGAATTGTTTCATCCAATCATTCATGATCTCGATCAAAGGTTTAGGGGCGTGTTCGACCCATGCATCCAGGTCGTGTTAAACGTACCGTATCTGATTGTTGGTTCAGGATCGCTTATAAAAACCAAGACTGGCCTAGAACTCATCAAATCACATGAATGAAATTTGAGTTTCTCGTCAATTGGTCATATTAGTGCATTTATTGTGTCGTAGATGATCATTAACAAATCTCAGTGCGTAGGGCTAGGTGGTCTGTAGAGTGTGTTGTTCCAAAGTCTGTACTTAAGGCTTTGAACAATAAAGTGTCTAGGCATCCGAAAGTTAGTAAGATGTAAAAAGGAGAAGGGTATACCTTCGGCAAAGGAGGCTAGGGTTGATTTCTAAGTTGTTGTTGCCTGGCTTCCAACTGTTCCTAGATATTTATATCCCTTTCAATTGCAGCCCATGAACATTCAAGTTCTACCCGGGTGTTATCCATTTTAAGTATGGTATCAAAGAGATTTAAAGCAATATGGGTTTGATCTATCAAACCGGGTTCGATATTGGGTTGTCTTACAACAGGGACAGTCATAGAGGAACAAAAAAATTTAAGGAAATCTGAGAAATTTTATGCTGTATCAATTTGATTTTATAAAAGAGAACTTTAGAAATCAATATTAAAAGCAAATTGCAAACCAAAGGCCTTTTTCTGTAACTGCGTTATATTGAAATAAATGATGTATGAATTATGGAGAAAAACATTAAGTTGTCTATAGAATAAGGCTCCTATCGAGGGAGAATCTAACTCTGTAAGAAGAAGAAGAAAATAAGATAAGAAATGATCCGATGAAGCATAAAATATGACAACCTAAAGATTTACAGGTCTTGTACCTGCTAGTAACCGATACAGAGGAAAAACTGTAAACAATAGATAGCTAAATATTAATCACTGTAGTAGAAGTATTACTAAATTGCAATGCAACATTCATCAGATGTATATAAGTGAAATAAGAATGAAAATGAAATAACAGAAATAACAAACTCATAACACAATAGTGACGGAATTAGGAATCTCCAGATTGCTTTGTATTAAGTCTCCAAAGAGAGAGTCTCTATTACAATTTATCAAAAAGGTCCAGCCCTTTTTCTTTCTTCAAAATGTATATTTATACAAAATTCTTTTGCGCTGGAATCTCAATAGTTCCAGACGTTTTCGGTTACAATCAAGGAGTCAAAACGTTTTGTTTATTTATCTCTGTTCTCATTTGGTACCCGAAACCTGTCTCTTTGCATGCTCTGTGCAAATAATGCACTTCTCCACCAACTGTGATATCAACTTAGATGGCTCCGCTTGATTATTTGCCTCAAAAATATAGCAGTATTTCATCAATAGCGGCAGCCTTCCCTCCACCTGTTGATCTTCGGTGTTAATAGAGCATAACAACATACTTGGTTTAATTAGCCATTTGTCTATTTGCAATATGTATGTTTGAGTTATTTGTGATATCTCAGCTAATTCTCTTTCTTCATTTTCCTCAATTTTTAGCATATATTTAGCTATATTGATCTGACCCAGTATCTCCATGCCACTTTCACCATCGGAACCCGGACAAATCTCACTTAACAAACCAAAAATTTCTTCACAAGATTTCCTTAGCTTCGTAGCTTGTTGTTTGCCTTCGGATATATTTCACTCCCATTCTTTCAACAAGATATTACCCCTGGTCTGCTCTGCGATGGAAAAAATAAAACTACTACTTGCTTCCCTTCTCGTTGTGGCTATAATAGCCTCCTGGAACGCCACCCGAGTTGCTCCGGCATCCGTTTCTTTAAGAGAGAGGTTTTCCAACACCTGGTCAATGAGTTGGAAGCTGCTTTGAATTGTTTCCACTTTTGCAAGCAAACCCTGTTGCTTCGCCCATAACCTTTTTCTAATCTCTATTGCTTGGGATTGAAATATCCCGATGTCGATTACCTGGCCTTCAGCGAATTCTAGTTTGTCCCAAAGCTGGTCTATCAATTTTCCCTATTGGCTTATCTGAGTCTGACTCGTCTGAACCTTCAACTGTGACTGTTCGAGATCAACTTTAAGCCGCTCGATTTCTTTTTGATCTTCTATTATTGTTTTCTCTAAAGTCACACTTGCCTGATCTTTAGCAGCATCCTCTGTTGTAGCTAGTTTAGCCTCTAGTGTCTTGATCAAATGATTCTTTCGTTTTAGCTGATCCTTTAGGGTCCCGACTGAATATTGATTCGCCATGGCGAAAGCACCCAATGTTCTTGCTATTTGCGTCGCGAACTCAACATTCTTCATATCTTTCCCATCAGTTAAAACTTTATATTTCTTAGAGACAGTACCTGCCTCTTGGTAGAGTTCTTGTCTCACAACCACTTTCCTCTTCCTATCGAAGAAGAATTCATTCGGAGGTAGTTCTTCAACTGCGATAGGTGTCAGTTTTTCACCCAAAATCCAACCTGTGTCCGGGATTTCCTTTGCAGACTGTAATGGGGTAATGGAGGCGATGGGATTGCCGACCTGTTTAGAAGATTTCCTGGGAATAATGACCGAAGTCGACTCGCTTGGAGGACCGGAAGCCTCGGCTTCCTGTTTCGGGCCACCAACTTGCTCTTTTTTATCCTGTTGTTCTTCTCGGTCGGGTGTTGAACCTTTGGAGCCTTCGACCTTTGTTTTATGCACCTCTACGGTCATCAGATTCTCACCCCGTAATACTAGAGGGAGGCAACTTCGCCTATGCTTCTAAAATATGACAACATCGGCCCTCTCTTCAGGCGACAGGGCTTCTATTCGAGCTAAAACCTCGTCATAAGATTTCACGCCTCGGAAAATATCATTGTGAGGCGAATTATCGTGCTCAAATCTTTTGAGGCCACAGCTGGCCAAATGATTACTCACGACCCGGTGTAGATCGTGTTTCTTGAATTCGATATGAACCAAATTTATATCTTCTAGGGCTGCTACCTCGGCCTTTGCATGCTCGAAGTCTAATAATGAATAGGTGTTTAAATGAATAGGAAAAGATGGCCATACCTTTTTTGAATACCCTTTCAGTTCTTTACTTATACCGCCAATTACAGTTTTCCTGGTGATCTCACGACAAGCCAGCCTCTCGGGTATCAGTAAGGGTAAAGCATGCGGAGGGACGGAAGGGCCGAAAACCCTAATGTATGAGAATTATTTCTCTACATACCAATCGGCCACTCTGCTTAAATTTGCTGTGATGTTATCCGATATCCTAGGTGTCGGATTACCAAAGATGGCAACATGCATCGGTACCATCACCCAGTTGAAGATTTTGTATATGAAATCAAAATACTTGTCTTCCCAAAGCTTAGAATGGTATACATGGACTGGCTCGGCATCCGACGGATCCTAGCTCCAATTCATCAAGGGAAACGGTGTCATGGAACATACCGCGTCCATGAGATATGCGGACATAAAAAATGAAGCAGCTTTCCCGCTCTCTTTCTACGTCCGATATTCTGTAACCCAATTGGTCAGGCTATCTAATAAAATTTAAGCCCAGTCAAAAGAGGAGCCTTCTACTACTGAGTATATCAAGGGCACCCATTGGAGGAAAAAATGCGTGGTGTCTTCCCTCCCGTACAATCTACAGGTCATCATCACGACGTATTTAAACTGTGGTTCCAAAGAAGATTTTGAATAAATTCCATTGTTGTCTGCCCTGAACTTCACTGAGTGTGAGACCCAATCCTTAATCAAATTAGATAAACTTTTCGTGTATTTCTCGCATTCCTTCTTTTTAAAACCATCTAGAAACTCTGTATTGTACGAGAAGTCTGACGTGGGTGGTAATTTGTACATAACCTGTAAGCTTTCTGGTTTGAAGGTCCCAACAGTGACCCCCTGCTCACTGATGATGGTTCTGGTAGGGATGTCTACATGATCTAGAACCCATCGGATCATGTCATAGTAAGGTAGAAGACGTGTCTGGGCCGCTACTTTGTGCATCTCTGCCTGGACGACGATCTTGTATTTGGTAGTCATGTCGTCTGTCTCATTGTCACTGGAATCATCCAAGTAGTTCACCAATTGTGATTGCAACACCTCTGAGACGTATGACCAGGTTCGTACATAATCAATGCTTCGAGGTGAAGTATCCAAAATATTATCAGAACCTTGTCTTGAAACCTCTACGCTTTCCTTGGATACTTTTCGCGGGGCAATGACGGGGGATTGTGACTTTGCTCTTCTGCAATAAAAATGCGTATACATATAGAAGTTAGCTTACTGAGAAAAACTTCTCTGTGCGGGATAGAAATGAACTCTATGAATAAAATAGGAAGCAAAAGATCTATATCCTTGACCATTTAACATATCGATGTCCTTTCAAAAAGAACGGTCCAATCATAATTAGATAGAGATTTTGGCAATAAAAATCATATCCTTACTTTGTCGTTTCGCCTTATTTCCAATTAATGCCATAAAATTCGATGGTTCGTGGCACACGCTGGCACAGGAACATTTGAAATTACCTCGTAAACTGGGCATTATTATCATTTTCATTAAACATTGATTAGGTTGGCTTGGCTTCCTTAATAAGGATTTAAATCAACATTTTGGCGTTCGCCGTATCGAGGCTTTGAACTCTGACCTTTTGAGCCTCTAAAACCTGAGATTGCGATGATTAGATTTAGGTAGGTGAGGACATAATTAGATTAAGTGTTTTATTAATCATGCTTTAATTTATATCGCGACTTCGCGGTTTGGGAATTCGAGGGTATAGTTTCCGGGCGGAACGTATGCCGAGTCGCGAAATCCCGAGAGGCTTTAACCATGGTCAGACTAAACACTCTAGACGTTAACCCGGGTTACTTATGTGAGGATCTTGCGGCTTCGTCTTTCGGGGTTATGACGGTAATGTTTTAGGAGAGAGTAAATGCCGAGATGCAAAATCCTGACAGCATTTGACTAGGGTTTACATGGTCCCACTCTTAGCTTTCACCTGAGGTAAGATTTTGAAACTTTTCACGCCCTCGCATATCAGGTTTGTAAATCTTGTGACTTGTAACTCCCGAAGAGTGATATTCTGAGGTACGAAAAGAAACAACCTTCGTTTAACGATAAAAGTGGTAACTTATGGAACAACACATGTTCCGCTATTTTGCATGTCGAGACTACTGAGATTTTCAGTAGGTGAATGTCACGAAGCGAAAAAGAACTTAAGAATCGACATTTGACCTTTAAAATAGATTTGAACCAAAATGAAAAAGGCAGATCCAACATAGGCTCCAACTAGGGATCTTGTTTCCTTGTGAGACGGGAAGAACAGTAGACGACGTGCTTGTATTGGGTAAATGGATTCACTGGTTTCACTTCTACGAAACTTGATTTAGGGAAAAATAAACAGAGGGAAGAAAAGATTTTTGTTTTTCACTACTATAAGGCTTTTCAATACCCAAATATATTTCTCTCTCAGCTATAGTCCCTTTCGCAACTTTCTCTTTCTCTTTATTGAGTTTAAGTCTGCATTAGGACAAATCAAAACAGTTCTAGGAAATCCAACAGATCTTTGCATTTGGCTTACATCCAACAAAATTTATGGCATTTTTTAATCGGGGAGTCCTGTCTGGAATTAGGATGTGGATCTGGTCTCGAGAAAGTTGATTACCAGAGTCGAGTGATATTCATGTATAACAACCTTACAGATATCTCAGATATTGCTTCACTGCCAGCGGACCTATTCAGTACCCCGGTGAAGTTATCTGCCCCTTTTTGGCTGAATTTCCGTTCACCACTTCGAAATGTATTTATGCATTTAAATGCTAAGACGAGGGAAATCATTTCTTAATTTCCTTTCATCGTCTCTTTAGACTAGATGTACAATTAGATATGAATTTCCTTCCATCATCTATCTTATAATTTTCTTTTTAGAATACGAAGTGGGGGCAATCAGATTGTATGAGGGGTGATATCTGCGTAATATTTTGCATTGTCGGTCTGTCAACTTACTTTGATTACTCGGTGCCAACCTTCCTTTTACTTTCACAACACCTTGGGTCCACAGGGAGAAAAAGGGGAAACATTTTTCTGGGGGTTTTCCTTTGAGTAAGCCTTAGCCCTTCAAAACTGTTGAAAAACCTAGAAAAGTCAGGATCTACCTACGCATAACTTGTTTAGTAAGAGACCAAGGAGCTGTGAAGACCAGCCTTCTTTCCAACACATGCTTACAGCTTTCAAAGTTTAAACATAATCTATTCTCCCTACGTATATAAATCCAAAAATACATTTGGCATTTAAAAAAAAAAACAAATCTAAGGACCGAAAGAAAGGTGACAGGCAGATGTTTATATGTTGAGGGGCAGGGGTCGAAAATTAAAACCGCTTTTTTGAAAACCCTTACCCAAAGATGCTTCACTTTCTGTTTGTTTTATCTACCACCTATCTGTGCTTAAAATTATTAGGACCTAGCGCGAGTAACTGTACTTTTTAATAATCAATTAAGTGAGAACATTAGATTTATGGGACCTTTATGATGTTTTTTGGAGATCTCTGCTTTCTTAAGGAACACAATTTTCAGGAGTTCATGCCTTCACCTTACCATTTTTAAAATAACTAAAAACCTTTTATGTCACCTATTTTCAGCGAATGTAAATATCCGATACATGACCTTCTGTTTTCTCCATTCATCCATTTAGTTTGCAAACCGAGATCCTATAAACACAGAGTGTCTTTTTTTAGAAAAAATTAAAAGTATTTGAAAACCGTGTATCTCTACTTATATTGACCTAAAAAATAAAAATTGAAAACTTACCTTAAGGGAATCATGAAATAGAAAGAAAATACAAATCGTTATATACAATGGAAAACCTCGGAGAACTAATTATGTCAGGTAGTGTTTTAGACAACGCCCGTTGACAGGGGCATTGAATATTTTACCATCCAGATTTTCTAATAAAAATGATTTTTTTCCTTCGAAAGTTGCAACTCTAAATGTTCCATACCAAATATGATCGAATTTACCATGTTTCACCGAATCTTCCTTCCTAGCATCCCATCTTAAGATCAAATCCCTTGGAAGAAACTCTCTGTCTTTTGTATTACGGTCAAATAATGTTTTCATGTCATCTTGATATTTTTGCAATCTTTCGTCCACCTCGACCCTGTTCTGCTGTAATCCGATCAGCTGATTTATTCTCCTTGTGACGTGGTTTGGTTCTTCTTTCTCATCTTGCCATAGTTTCATCACGGGAAGTGATAAGTTTATAGGTAATACCACGTCAGTCCCGTATACCATCTGGAAAGGAGAAATACCGATGGATTTTTTTGTGCCAATCCGATTTGCCCATAACGCGTATTTTAGATGTATATGCCAGGATCTCTTGTTCTCGTTCAACACTTTCTTAATTATGTTGATCAAAATTTTTTTCGAAGATTCGGCCAGTCCATTCCCTTGGGGATAATATGCTGTAGAATGGCCGAGTACAATATTGTACTGTTGGCAAAAACTGATCATAGCCATAGATTTAAAAGCCTGAGCATTATCTGTTACTATCTTTCGGGGGCAGTCGAATCTAGATAAAATATTTTCTTCTAGGAAATCTATTACCACCGAATCTGTATCCCTCCTGGTAGGAATAGCCTCTACCCATTTAGTAAAGTAATCTGTGGCGGTTAGGATCCATTTGTGTTGAGCGCTGGAATGGGGGTTAATTTCGCCTATAAAATCCAGTCCCCACTGCTGAAAAGTAGCCTTTGTTTTGACTGGAACTAAGGGTAGTGCTGGGAGTTTATGCTTGCCTGCGAATAGTTGGCAGGGGTCGCAAGCCCTGACTTTGGCATTTACATCCGAGAAAAGTTTAGGCCAATAATAACCTGCCCTCATGATTTTATAAGCTATCGCTCTCCAAGCATGATGTCCCCCGCACACTCCTTCGTGGAATTCGCTTATGACCTTCTCTGTTTCAGATTCAACCAAACAGACCAACAGGAAGCCAAGTGGGTCCTTCCAAAACAATTTACCCTCAGATATACAATATTTGACCGCATGTATTTTTAGTGTTCTGGCTTTGGATGGAGATAAATCACTTGGGCTATTCAAAGTCAGTAGGTAGGATACTATGTTTTTGTACCAGTCAAACGATGTAAACTTCTCTTCAATCCTGACTTCACTTGTTTACTCATAGAGCTCGTTAATATCTTCCTCTTCTCCACATCCCTATATGCTATTTATGCCAAGGGATCTGTAATTGGATTCAGCTAAAAGTTTAGCCAAACCTTGACCCTTTATCAGCTTCGTCGGCTTTATTTCTAGATCAAATTCTTGAATTTTTGTGAGCCACCGTCCCCTTCTGCCATCACTGTCAGGCTGCACTAGAATGTCTTTTACAGAGCTAGTAGGTACATACACGATTATCTTGGAATGCAATACATAAGTCCTAAAAGCCTTTAATGCATTTACCATAGCATATGCTTGTTTTTCCATTATATCGTATTTTAGTTCCGTGTCTTTGAGAATTTTGCTGAAAAAGGCTATCAGTTGTTCGAAACCCTCCTCATTTTTCTGGAGGAGCACTATGGCAATAGTGTGCTCGGAAGCGAATGAGAAAATGAGAAAATCCTTTAGATAGTCGGGGCTTGCCAGTACAGGTGCCTCGCTTATAACCCTCTTGATACGTGTAAACGATTCTTTGGCCTCTGCTGTCCATTTTACCTTGTAGTTTTTCTTTAACATACCTGTGATTAATTTCACAATTTCAACGAAGTTTGGAATAAACCTTCTCAAAATGTTTATCTTTCCTAAGAATGACTGGATTTCCTTTACATTTCTAGGAATATTTATTATGTCTATAGCTTGAACCCTGTTGGGATCAATTTTAATTCCATCTCGGGACACAATATGGCCCAGGAGTTTACCTTCTCTCATGGTGAAGTGAGACTTTTTAGGGTTTAAAGATAGACTGAACCTGCAACATTTTTCAAAAGTCTGTTTGAGATGTATTAAATGGTCTTCATCATACTTAGAAAAAATAGTTATATCATCGAGGTAGATAACTACAAACTTGTCTCTTTCGCCGACGAAGGCGATATCCATAGCACACTGGAAAGTGGCACCTGCATTCATTAGACCAAAATACATTTTATCATACATGAATGTACCCCAGGGTGTAGTGAAAGCTGTTTTTTCTTTATCTTGTTCGTATACTGCAACTTGATTATACCCAAAGAAACCATCGATCATAGACATCCTATTTGCTCCGACTACCTTTTCTAAGACGTGATCCATTTTAGGTAAAGGATAGTTGTCTTTTAGGGAAGATTTATTTAAATTTATGAAATCAATACACAGTCTAATCTCTCCACTCTTTTTTCTAACTGGAACCAGGTTTGCCACCCAATCGGATTATCTCAGAGGTACTATTATTTTTGGGTCTAAAAGTTTCTTAACTTCTCTTTCGACTACGGGTAATAAGATAGGGTTGATTTGTCAAAGCTTTTGCCTAAAGGGTTTGATATCAGGCTTTACAGGTATCTTGTGTTCGATCACGGTAGTGTCGTAAGTCCTAAGCTCTTCGTAAGACCAAGCGAAAACATCTTTATATTGTGCAATCAAATTTTTATACTTACTTTTTACCTCAGAAGGAAGATACTTTGATATTTTCACCATCCTGGGTTCTTCTTTTGTCCCTACATCGCAATATTCAACCTCTTCTGGTTGGGGTTGAAGAGTAGATTTCAAAGGCATGTCATTTTGATTGAAAAGTCTCTCCAGGGGGATTAGTCCCTTTGGAATCTGATTATTTTTTAAAACTAACATGCGATGGTTGGCAATTTTTTCTCGGAAGTCCTGAGGGTCTTCTCCTTCTTGCATGATCCACATGTGATTATTTTGATTCTCTTGATCGATGTGGGTTTCAGAAAAGTCACCCACTACTTCGAGGAACTTTCTGATCTGTTCGTCATCCTCGAAAACCTGCCAGTGTTGTATGTTGTTCGGGATGGATGGTATGTGCCTCACCTCTATATGGTATTTTAATTTAAAAGCTGTGGGGGGAGCGAAAGTCGAGGCTTCCTTGGCTAACGAATCGGCCTGCAAATTTTCGGCATGTGGTATGAATTGAATATTTACAGACGAGAAGAAATTTTCCATTAGATCCTAGGCACAATTTCTATACGCTCTCAATCTCGGGTGTTTGGCCTGGTATTGTCGATTTATTTGTTTGACTATCAACTTAGCGTCTCCATATACTTCTAGGTTCTTTATGTTCATCTTCTTGGCAGCTTCCAATCCTAAAACTAAAGCTTCATATTCACATACATTGTTAGTGTAGTCTATATCCCATTGAAGCCTGTAAGAAAAAGGGATGACAAACCTATTTTCGGGTGCCACAAAAAGTACTCCTGCACCGGCTCCTTCACATGACAGAGAACCATCAATTTTTTTTTTCCAGATCCCTGTCCTACGCATATTTTCATAATCTTTTTCGTCTATGTAGTTTTCTTCTGTGCAACTATCTATACCGTCATCAAAATACAAAATACAATTTCCTAGATCTTGATCAGCAATGTAAACATGAAAATTGTTAGGATTGTGGGGATCACTCACGGTATAGGCTAACCTTGTTTCCCTGTATAACCTAGTAAGTTGCCCACCAAATACAGGAATTGTGGCATAAGTCATGTCCAGTTGAAGGGATCCCCCAAGTTTGGCTCCCCACAACCTTGATAACAGTAATCTGTATTTTGGGGGGATATCAGCAATAACTACATCCATCAGAATACTTTTGAATGGGACCTGTGCAAGGGTGACTACTAAATATTGTTCGACAACACAGGTATTCCAACAGAGGACGAACACCTTTAATAACCACTCACATAACCAGATCAAAGATCAACACACCGATGTTTTCACGTGGTAAAACCCCTACGGGGAAACATCCACGGCCCCAGCCAACGCGGCTACTTGGAGCAGTTTATTAATGCAAAGAAAAAGATTACAGAGAGA
>ML779279.1:325833-340516 GCA_009831015.1 Picea engelmannii | reverse complement strand
CATGTCCAGTTGAAGGGATCCCCCAAGTTTGGCTCCCCACAACCTTGATAACAGTAATCTGTATTTTGGGGGGATATCAGCAATAACTACATCCATCAGAATACTTTTGAATGGGACCTGTGCAAGGGTGACTACTAAATATTTTATCATACCTAAGCACTTGACTCTTCTTGAATCGAAAGAGTAGATATCTCCGTAAGGTCAGGTGATCTCGAGGCCTAGTCTATCCATAATAGCTTTGGGCATCACATTGTGTGAAGCTCCAGAATCTAGCATGCAGTTATGTAACAGTCGATCATGCACATTTAGGGTGATATAGAAAGGGGCAACGATGTCTCTGGCACCCTTGAAATGTGGACCGAAAGTAATATTTGGCTTTTCATCTTCCAAATTTATCACGTCGGATTGGCTTTCTTGGTTTGAACAACCTATCACTTTGGTTATATGTTTACGATATGTAGGATTCTTTGCTAATTCAACCAGGGGGATAGGTATTTTGATTCTATTTATCTCATTTTCAAAACTAAAACTGCCACCACCTTTTTCCATTTCTCTGGTTGAAATCTCAGACTCTCTCTTCTCCAACTTATTTGTCTGAGTTGATTTATTACTCGTGATCTTAATTACCGGTGTTTGTGTATCGGCCATCTTGATCTCCTTTGTTTGGGTCTCAACCTCCTTCGTCTTTGGATCCAATGAGTCAGTCCCTTTAGGTGTTTCGGTCTCCTTTGGGGTGGGAACATATACCTCACCTCTAGGGAGAATTTTCTTGGGTTGAGAAATCAACACAGACTTGTTTTTAGACCTCAGGTTATACCTAGGTTGGACTTCAGCCATTATTGAATTAGTTACTTCTTGATGGTCTGAGAGGTCTGTGTTGTTTATGTCATTCTCTGCATCTAGGGGTTGTTGTGAGCTTAAATATTTCTCATAATCTTCTTTAGTTATATAAGGTTGAGTGCAGTCGTCACCCAGATTTGTCACATCTTCTTCCAGACCTTCGAAATCTTCCAGATCATTCCCTCCTATAAAATTTTCATTTTTTAAAGGGGTTTGAATTTTATGATCTTCATTTTTAGTCTGTCTTTGTGGATTTTGAAGGTTGGGGTTTCTCTTGAATTCTCGTTTAACGAAAGGGTCGGTTTTCGATTGATCCAATTCCATCCTAGAAATTTTATTCGACAATTCTTTGATTATCCTGGCCATATCATCCATTTCGTCGTCTGTGGATCTATTAGATCCTGAGGGTCCCTCTTGCTCCCTAAAACGTCTGGTTTCTCTATTCCCCGTTTCTATCTTAGATTTCAACCTACCAGAGGCCATCATGTTAGACTCGATTTCCACAACATCATCCTACATTCAGGTTAAGGTAGCCCCCCGCCTTTCTCTTAAGAGAAGGGCGAAGTCGGGTTCGAAAGCTCCTGCGAAGGTTACTTTGGTTGTAGGTTGGGAGGGTTTGACTTCGGCTAGGATCTTATTATACAATTTATTAAATCTTTGGGTAAATTCCATAACTGTTTCTGAATTCCTTTTCTTTAAAGATCCGAACTCGGTTAGATAATATAAGTGGTCTTTCCTCTCACCCCATTGTCTAAGAAAGGCATCTTCTAAGGCATCATGAGATAGGATAGACCCTGCGGGTAGGCTTCGAAACCAGGTTTGTACCTGTCCTTCAAAGGTTTGCACAAATAATCTGGAATAAACATCTTCGTGTTCCAGACCTAGAATATCAGCGAACTGATCGAAGAAATTTATATGTTCGGCCCCCATCAAATCCCCTTCCCCTGTAAATTTTGGTAAATTTTTTATATAATTTTCAGGAAGGTCATGAAGAGGCGCAGGTAGAACTAAAGGTGCATATCTTGCAGCTAATTTAGTGAAAACTCTGGGGGGTGGGGGAGGCGCTTGGCCCCCTGCTCCTCCTCCAGTGGCCGCCATTGGTATTACCTGACAGGGATGGGGTGTGTTATATAGCGGGTTCTAGAATACTAAAAATAGATTCTTAGCTTCTTCGGGAGATGAGAGAAGCGAAGACGAGTGATCGGAGACGTGAGGACTTGGCTCTTCGGATTTGCAGGAGACGTAATCAGGGGATCCCGCAGGTGTGGGATTTGAGTATATAGTATACTCTTCGAGACTTGGTGAGGTAGAGAAGTCTAAAAGGAGAGTCAGCGAGATATTAACTACTGATAAATTTACTGTCGGGTTTTTACCTTTGTATCTGACAGAGGTTTTCAGAAGGATTTCACTTTTAACCGTAGAGCTGAATAAAAATGAATTAGTGGTTTCAGGGGGTGTACTATGTGAAGTTGAAGGTTCACAAGAACTTTTTGTCTTGGGTTGCGGGTGTTTAAGCTGATGGACTGCAGTAGTCGGCTTAAGAGAACCTCTAGCTTTTAGTATTTTTTAGGATCTGAAACGGGCGTGGTCTGCTTGTTTTCTGGGTTTTGTCTGGTATTCCTTCGACCGGATGCCATCTTACTTATACGTAGAGTCGCCAAGTGAAATATAGGAAAATCCTTTTAGAAAATGCCCACTCTTTGTTCACTATCAAAGGGTGAAACTTGAAAAAATGTCGTTCTTCCCAGGGAAAAGGATTCGTAACTTCGTCCCTGGCAACGACGCCAAAAAGATGTTGTTCCAGAGTCTATACTTAAGGCTTTAAACAGTACAATGTCTAGGCATCCGAAAGTTAGTAAGATGTAAAAAGGAGAAGGGTATACCTTTGGGAAAGGAAGCTAGGGTTGATTTCTAGGTTATCACTGCCTGGCTTCCAACTGTTCCTGGATGTTTATATCCCTTTCAATTGCAGCCCATGAACATTCAAGTTCTACCCAGGTGTTAGCCATTTTAAGTATGGTGCCAAAGAGATTTAAAGAAATATGGGTTTGATATGTCAAACCGGGTTCGATATTGGGTTGTCTTACAACAGGGACAGTCATAGAGGAACAGAAAAATTTAAGGAAATCTGAGAAGTTTTATGCTGTATCAATTTGATTTTATAAAAGAGAACTTTAGAAATCAATATTAAAAGCAAATTGCAAACCAAAGGCCTTTTTCCGTAACTGCGTTATATTGAAATAAATAATGTATGAATTATGGAGAAAAACATTAAGCTGTCTATAGAATAAGGCTCCTATTGAGGGAGAATCTCACTCTGTAAGTAGAAGAAGAAAATAAGATAAGAAATGATCCGATGAAGCATAAAATATGACAACCTAAAGATTTACAGGTCTTGTACCTACTAGTAGTCGATACAAAGGAAAAACTGTAAATAGTAGATAGCTAAATATTAATCACTGCAGTATAAGTATTACTAAATTGCAATGCGACATTCATCAGATGTATATAAGTGAAATAAGAATGAAAATGAAAGAACAGAAAGAACAAACTCATAACACAGTAGTGACGGAATTAGGAATCTCTGGATTTCTTTGTATTAAGTCTCCAAAGAGAGAGTCTCTATTACAATTTATCAAAAAGGTCCAGCCCTTTTTCTTTCTTCAAAATGTATATTTATACAAAATTCTTTTGCGTTGGAATCTCAATAGTTCCAGACGTTTTCAGTTACAATCAAGGGGTCGAAACATTTTGTTTCTTTATCTTTGTTCTCATTTGGTACCCGAAACCTGTCTCTTCGCATGCTCTGTGAAAATAATGCACTTCTCCACCAACTGTGATATCAACTTAGATGGCTCTGCTTGATTATTTGCCTAAAAAATATAGCAGTCTTTCATCAATAGCGGCAACCTTCCCTCCCCCTGCTGATCTTCGGCATTAATAGAGCATAACAACATACTTGGTTTAATTAGCCATTTGTCTATTTGCACTATGTTTGTTTGAGTTATTTGTGATATCTAGGCTAATTCTCTTTCTTCATTTTCCTTGATTTTTAGCATATATTTAGCTATATTGATCTGACCCAGTATCTCCATGTCACTTTCACCATCGGAACCCGAACAAATCTCACTTAACAAACTGAAAATTTCTTCACAAGATTTCCTCAGCTTTGTAGCTTGTTGTTTTCCTTCGGATATATTTCGCTCCCATTCTTTCAACAAGATATTACCCCTGGTCTGCTCTGCGATGGGAAAACTAGAACTACTACTTTCTTCCCTTCTCGTTGTGGATATAATAGCCTCCTAGAACGCCACCCGAGCTGCTTCGGCATCCCTTTCTTTAAGAGAGAGGTTTTCCAAAACCTGGTCGATGAGTTGGAAGCTGCTTTGAATTGTTTCCACTTTTGCAAGCAAACCCTGTTGCGTCGTCGATAACCTTTTTCTAATCTCTATTGCTTGGGATTGAAATATCTCGATGTCGATTACCTGGCCTTCGACGAATTCTAGTTTGGCCCAAAGCTGGTCTATCAATTTTCCCTGCTGGCTTATCTGAATCTGACTCGTCTGAGCCTTCAACTGTGACTGTTCGAGATCGACTTTAAGCCGCTCGATTTCTTTTTGATCTTCTATTCTTGTTTGCTCTAAAGTCGCACTTGCCTGATCTTTAGCAGCAGCCTCTACTGTATCTAGTTTAGCCTATAGTGTCTTGATCAAACGATTATTTCGTTTTAGCTGATCCTTTAGGGTCCCGACTGAATATTGATTTGTCGTGGTGAAAGCACCCAATGTTCCTGCTATTTGCGTCACGAATTCAACCTTCTTCATATCTTTCCCATCAGTTAAAACTTTATAATTCTTAGAGATAGTACCTGCCTCTTGGTAGAGTTCTTGTCTCACAACCACTTTCCTCTTCCTATCGAAGAAGAATTCATTCGAAGGTAGTTCTTAAACTGCTATAGGTGTCAGTTTTTCACCCAAAATCCAACCTGCATCGGGGATTTCCTTTGCAGGTTGTAATGGGGTAATGGAGGCAATGGGACTGTAGACCTGTTTAGAATATTTCCTGGGAGTAATGACCGAAGTCGACTCACTTGGAGGACTGGAAGCCACGACTTCCTGTTTCGGGCCACCAGCTTGCTCTTTTTTATCCTGTTGTTCTTCTCGGTCAGGTGTTGAACCTTTGGAGCCTTCGGCCTTTGTTTTCTACACCTCTATGGTCGTCAGATTCTCACCCCATAATACTGGAGGGAGGAAAATTCGCCTATGCTCTTGAAATTTGACAACATCAACCCTCTCTTCAGGCGACAGGGCTTCTATTCGAAATAAAACCTCGTCATAAGATTTCGCGCCTCGAAAAATATCATCATGAGGTGAATTCTCGTGCTCAAATCTTTTGAGGCCACAGCTGGCCAAATGATTACTCATGACCTTGTGTGGATCGTGTTTCTTGAATTCGATATGAACCAAATTTATATCTTCTAGGGCTGCTGCCTCGACCTTTGCATGCCTGAAGTCTAATAATGAATAGGTGTTTAAATGAATAGGAAAAGGTGGCCATACCGCCAATTACAATTTTCCTAGCGATCTCACGATAAGCCAACCTGTCAGGTATAAGTAAGGGTAAAGCATGCGGAGGGACAGAAGCGCTGAAAACCCTGATGTATGAGAATTCTTTCTCCACATACCAATCGACAACTCTGCTTAAATTTGTTGTGATGCTATCCGATATCCTAGGTGGCGGATTACCGAAGATGGCAACATGCATTGGTACCATCACCCAGTTGAAGATTTCGTATATGAAATACAAAGCCTTGTCCTCCCAAAGCTTAGAATGGTATACATGGATTGGCTCGGCATCTGACGGAGCGCAGCTCCAATTCATCAAGGGAAACAGTCTCATGGAACATACTGCGTCCATGAGATATGCAGACATAAAAAATGAAGCAGCTTTCCCACTCTCTTTTTTCATCTGATATTCTGTAACCCGACTGGTCAGGCTATCTGATAACATTTTAGCCCAGTCGAAAGAAGATCCTTCTGCTACTGAGTATATCAAGGGCACCCATTGGAGGAAAAAATTCATGGTGTCTTCCCTCCCGTACAATCTACAGGTCATCATCGCGACGTATTTAAACTGTGGTTCCAAAGAAGATATGGAATAAATTCCATTGTTGTCTGCCCTGAACTTCGCTGGGTGTGAGACCTAATCCTTAATCAAATCAGATAAACTTTTCGTGTATTGCTCACATTCCTTCTTTTTAAAACCATCTAGAAACTCTGTATTGTACGAGAAGTCTGACGTGGGTGGTAATTTGTACATAACCTATAAGCTTTCTCGTCTAAAGGTCCCAACAGTGACCCCCTACTCACTGGTGATGGTTCTAGTAGGGATGTCTACATGATCCAGCACCCATCAGATCATGTCATAGTAAGGTAGAAGACGTGTCCGGGCTGCTACTTTGTGCATCTCTACCTAGACGATGATCTTGTATTTGGTAGTCATGTCGTATGTCTCATTGTCACTAGAATCGTCTGAGTAGTTCACCAACTGTGATTGCAACACCTCTGAGACGTATGACTAGGTTCGTACGCAATCAACGCTTCGAGGTGAAGTATCCGAAATATTATCAGAACCTTGTCCTGAAACCTCTGTGCTTGCCTTGGATACTTTTTGCGGGGCCATGACAGGGGATTGTAACTTTTCTCTTCTGCAATAAAAATGCGTATACATATAGAAGTTAGCTTCCTGAGAAAAACTTCTCTGTGCAGGATAGAAATGAACTCTATGAATAAAATAGGAAGCAAAAGATCTATATCCTTGACCATTTAACATATCGATGTCCTTTCGAATAGAACGGTCCAATCATAATTAGATAGAGATTTTGGCAATAAAAACCATATCCTTACTTTGTCGTTTCGCCTTATTTCCAATTAATGCCATAAAATTCGACGGTTCGTGGCACAAGCTGATGCAAGGAACATTTGAAATTACCTCGTAAAATGCACATTATTATCATTTGCATTAAACATTGATTAGGCTACCTTGGCTTCCTTAATCAGGATTTAAATCAACATTTCAGCGTTCGTCGTATCGGGGCTTTGAACTCTGACCTTTCGAGCCTCTAAAACCCAAAATTGCGATGATTAGATTTAGTTAAGTGAGGATGTAATCAGATTAAGTGTTTTATTAATCATTTTTTAATTTATATCGCGACTTCGTGGCTCAGGGCTTCGAGGGTATAGTTTCCGGGCGGAACGTATGCCGAGTCGCAAAATCCCGAGAGGCTTTAACCATGGTCAGGCTAAACACTCTGGATGTTAACCTGGGTTACTTATGTGAAGATATCGTAGCTTCGTCTTTCGGGGTTATGATGGTAATGTTTTAGGAAAGAGTAAATGCCAAGACGCAAAATCTCGACAGCATTTGACTGGGGTTTACATGGTCCCACTCTTAGCTTTCACCTAAGGTAAGATTTTGAAACTTTTTGCGCCCTCGCATATCAGGTTTGTAAATCTCGTGACTTGTAACTCCTGAAGAACGATATTCCGAGGTACGAAAAGCAACAACCTTCATTTAATGATAAAAGTGGTAACTTATGGAACATCACATGTCCCGCTATTTCGCATGTCGAGACTACTGATATTTTCAGTAGGTGAATGTCACGAAGCGAAAAAGAACTTAAGAATCGACATTTTACCTTTAAAATAGATTTGAACCAAAATGAAAAAGGCGGCTCCAACAGAGTGAATGGGAGTTGTTGAAATTTTCTCAACAGGTTGAAGGTAGAGTGGCTCGTGATGATACATGGGCGATGGATCATGACGTGAGAGCATGTTCATTCGACCTTTTCCAAAGTGGCTTCAACCATTCGATCTCAGATGACTAGAAGGGAGTTCTATCTTTCTCCGGCACAGGTGACCATGATGGATATGGGTCTGGAGACCAACAAACAACCCTTCCTGTGGCCACTACACTTGTCGGAGTCATTGTCGATCGAGGATTGGAAAATTTGACATGTTTCCCAAGGGATATGAATGGCGGGTGCTGGGACAATGCATGGAAAGAGTGTCTACGAATTAGGTTCTAGTAATCGCATTGCCACTACAAATAGACCAACCGACCAATGATATGATTTTTGGGGAGGGAAGAAAAAGAGGCAATGAAGAAGTATGTTAATAAGTGTGGGGGAGAGAATGCATGGATTTCAAGGCATTCTCTCGGGGTGAGCATGGCGATGATAGCAGGGAGGTGAATGGCCGAGGGGGGGAAGTTCTTGGAAACCTTGAAAGTCCCAGTAGGAAAGCTATGGGCACTTGCTTCTGTCTTTGGAAGAGTCTGCATTGTACTAGATCTCAGTCCTAGTTGCTAGAGATTGATACCCACCGTGATGAGAAGTTTTAAGGTGTCGGTCAGGTATGCAATTCGATTTGACCCAGAGATCAAAGCGCCTGAGGGTGTGGTGAAGTAGCTCGAAAAGTCGATGATAGTGTGCAAAAATAAAAATAATGGTAAGGTGAAGTCTTAAATGCAAAGTTTGAGGTGGAATTGACAAGTTTTTATGTAAATGGGCATATGACTTTAATACCTGGTTAGTCATGTGTACCCTGAGTTTGAAATTTCACTGGTAAAGTGTAGATGTAGACCTAGGTGATAGGGGTGGGCATGTTATATTCCCGAATAACCAGACTTTGAGGGAGGTTTGGCTAGATTTGGTCATGGGAAATCCCAATTCAAGTTTAAAATGGTGGGAAAGTTACATCAAGAGTCGTGGTTTGGGGCACATGGTTTTGGTATCCCATGGTTTTTAGAGCCCATAGATTTCATGTAATGAATCTTTTAAAGGGTCTTAAGATACTCCATTGAAATTATCCTGTAGATGAGTGGTGAAGGATCACTTGGCTAGCTTGGTCGGATTCAGCCAAGAAAATATATCTTTGTTGGTTATAGTGATGGAGATGGGGGATGTGGATTGTGAGATCCTAATGCCCACAAAAAAAAATATCAATAACAGAGATATGTACATGGGCCAATCAGAGGTTATTTAGGATTGCAAAGGGAGATTGGTTTGCAAACTTAGGGAATCATTATATGGCCTAAGGTAACTAGGTAGTGGTACAAGTTGTGTGATTCCTTCATTGTGAGCCAAAGTTTCTTAATAAGTGAGTATGATCATTGTGTTTGCTTCAAAAGTTTCAATGAAATATACATTATCTCGATGTGATATGTTGATGATATGCTTGTTGCAATAAAATCATGGTCGAGATGAGCAGGTTAAAGGCCTAGTTGGCCAGGATGTTTCAAATGAAGGATCTAGGAGCAACAAAACAAATCTTGGGCATAGAAGTACACAGAGATAGGAAAAATGGTAAGTTGTGGTTGTCACAATTCTATGGAGAAGATATTGATGAGGTTCAGTATGAACATTGTGAAACCAATAAATATCCCTTTAGCTTTCCATTGTAATATTTTTTTAAGTTTGTGTCTTGGTAGTAAGGGAGAAAATGATTATATGTCTCTTGTACCTCATGGAAATGTAGTAGGATGATTGATTTCTTGCGACGAAATGTTCAAATATTTCACATGTAGTTGGTGTTGTCAATGGACACATGGAACGACCAGGTAAAGAGCATGGAAATGTTTTCTTCAGTATCTTAAATTCACGAGTATCACCTACAACATATGCAGTGATTTAGTCTATGGTTATGTTGATTCAGTAGATTTGGACAAGAGGAGATCTACCTCAATTTCAGGTTACTAATGGAGGTGGAGCAGTCCATACTAGAGAAAAATATGCAGACATGTTCACGCAACCAATATTTTTAGTGAAGCTGCAGTGGTGTTGGGATTCTCTTGGCTTGTAGGAAAGATGATGATTAATTTGTTGGGAAAGGTATCAGGAAAATTGTTTTCAAGGTGGATATTGTTGGGTGCTGACATCACACAAATTGCAACTACATTCATTTTTCTTTGAGGTTTCTCAATCATTTGGATTTCTGTATGCCTGGAAACCTTTGAGATATTTCTTGTTTAAATATGGAATCCCATGAGGTGCTCCATGATAATTGTAATTCATTTCTCCATTGGTTGGTTGAGCAATAAAGAATATCATTTCCCCCTATATCTCTGCGTGCTATCTAATGTGTTTATCTTCCCTTATTTTCTTTGTTCATTAATATCTAGTTTGTAGGATGATCCCAACATATTACAATAGGTTATTCCCTTGATGACTTTTAAACCATTGAAAAGAAAATCAACATTTGTTTAGAACCAGATATGGGTGGGTGCAAGGTGTTGCTTTCCAAAATTGTTGCAATGGGAACACAAGCTTATTAATTTTTTTACAAATGTGCATGCACTCTAGAAACATGCATACATTCCTATTTGAATTGCTTGAGTCCTTAATGAACCTCTGGGAATACCCCATACATGCCTCCACATTTACCGCCACGTATTATGTTCTAAAAGCATGCATCTAGGGAATCTTTAACATTGGATTTGGATATGGATGCCATTATGAGGTTGTGCACACTAAGGATGGGTCACCGGGCCTTAGCCAGGGTCGAGGAAAGAAAATAAGTGCCACAATATATTGTTGGATCTTCTGGAGATTAGGAACCTTGAATGAGTCCTTGAACCAACATATGAGTCTTTTGTAGGGGTTCTTTGTAGGTCTCCAAGTGGGATAATTGCACAATAACTAGGTTTTGTGCACTGGAAATGGGTGTTGAGGCATAAACATGGTTGGGGGGAAACAAATACTTAAGCCCTAATTAAATGTTTTTGAGCTCAAGAACCATGAACAACACCTAAAACCACAAAAGAGACCCTCTCAATGGACTTAGTATTTAGCATTTGAATTGAATATGGGTGCCATTACAAGGTTGGGCATCATGGATGGGTCTTGGTTCCTTGACCATAGTTGATGGAGCGAAAAAAAGAACCGAGTCTCTAGTCAACTTCTAGTTTCGACAATAACTCCTTGCTCAAGTCCAATTCGAGCAACATATTAGCAACCCTCAAATATCTTCATGACTCGGACTTTGCTAATATAATGTAATGAACTTCCCTAAGGTGTTTGCAATGAGTTCTAGCACTAGACCTGACCAGAGCTCTAGAGGTAGCCCAGGTAACAACACCCCTATATTTTGGATTATGAAAGGTTATGTTAGAGGATCAAAATGTGGGTGTTTCCACTTCAAAACTAGACTAGAGCGGGCCCAATGCCATGGCTTACATAAAATTGCCTCCATATCCTTTAGAGACCCGAACTCAAAACATATCCATCCCTTGACTAGGATATGTAAACTCAATATGTAACCAAACAACTTATTCCAACTAGTATCCAACAACAAGGCTAAGGAGCGCCTTGAAAAATTCTTTCCCATCAACTTCTTGACCAGGGCCAAACTTGACAGAGCCTCCACCTTATCCAGCCCCACATAATCAATCACAAAGGAAGACTCTCATGGTTAAACTTTTAGACTAAATCATCGATGATGATGCCATAAAAGTATTGTAAAAAGGAATGGGATTTTCCATTTACCCTATATGCATTCAATTTGAGGACATCGCTTGTGGGATCGAAGATGGAATTAAAGGGCTCCCGATCTCAGTAAGGAGGAAATCCGAAGGACTATCCCAACATATCTAAGAAAGAGCATATTACCCTCAAGGAATTACATAATAATTATAATATTATTTTTTCTCAAAGATGATAAAGGTGGGGCCATCATAATCATGAAGTAGAAAGATTATGTGGTCAAGGAATTAAATAATAATGATAATATTGTTGTTTTGAAAGATTATAAAGGTGGGGCCATCATAATAATGAAGTGAAAGATTATGTGGCTAAGATGACATATCTTCTAAATAACATTGGGAACTACAGAAGATTAAAAATGACTCCCTCAATAAAATCTCTAAGGAGGTAGTTAAAGTAATCAACAAATCAAATCTAGTTTGGATGAAAATATTAAAAATAAATTGATAATTAATTTTCTTTAGACTCCGAGAATTTATGGTCTTTCAAAAATCCACAAAGAAAGCTGTCCTCTTAGGTCTATTCTCAATACAATTGGTGGACCTACCTATAAGCTTGCTAAATGTTTATCTAACACCCTCAAACCTTATGCATTTAAAACAAAGTATTTTATCAAAGATTCAACCTTCTTTCTAATTAAAAACATTAAGGTGGATCCAAATGATCTTTTAGTGGGTTTTGGCGTTGTTTCACATTTTATTAAGATTCGAATTGGTGGAGTAGTTCAGATAATTAATGAGATATCAAACTAGTGCACCACTATGCTTGTTGAAATTTATCTACATCTTTATATTACATGGACTGATATATGAGTAAACATATGGTGTAGCAATGAGGTCTCTATCTCTTGTTGTGGAAAATTTATTTGTGGAACATTTTGAAGAGAATATACTTAGTTATTTTCCCCTTAAATCAAAGTTGTGGGTAATATTTGTTAATGATACATTTTTCATTTGGCCCCATGGCCATGGAATTTTAAATAAATTTCTAGAGCACTTTAATAATCAATCGGAGCACATTAAGGTCACTATGGAAGTTGAAGAAAATGAAAGTCTCCCTTTCCTCGATGTTTTAATCATGAAAAAACCTAATGGATCCCTGGTGTATAAAGTATTAGGAAGAAAATCCACATGAAACAATACTTGCATGCAAGTTCCCATCACCGTCCTACACAAAAATTAGAGGTCCTCAACACTTTATGACAATATCACATCTTGACAATATGTATAAGTGTTAGTGCCAGCAATGATAAAAACTGAAAAATATCTTCATCGACTTAGAGATTTTGATTATAAAGTAAATCCAAGTCCTTAATATGGTGCATGGATACATTGAAAGGACCACTCTTGCATCAGTTGACATATTGACTTTTTTTTTCTTAGATGTTATCATTCATTCCCGAGAATTGCAAGAAGCTATGGATATCAAAATGAAGAGACCAGAAGAATGAACACACAATAAGAAGAACGAATGAGAGGAGGAGACAAATACCAAGTGAAAAGACAGAACAACATCAAAATGATGATAAGAAGAGATAGAGATGACATGAAATTTGGGAAATCCATTCACGCAAAAATACTTATAGTCAATCCTGCCTATTTATAGTATTTATAAGCTTTATGAAGGATGTACCTTATTTACTTCCTAAACTCGGTTCAACGTTGTCCCATATAGTAGGATAGTTGGTGAATGTGGAGTTTAGTTTTGATATGGTCATTGGTTCAAATCTTGTGAGTAACTTTGTAACACATTGGTACTCCTTTCAATTCATGAAAAAATAAAAATAAAAACTTAGTTCATGCCCTTCAGAAATATCTTTGAAACATTAAATAATTGCTGTGGGATAATATTTGTGATGAAAATATCCAAAATCAAGGAGAGCTTGGAATATTATGCCATAAATATTCCAACAAAAATCCACATATCTAATCAACCCTAAAAGAAAAGAAAACAATTTTTCTGTTGTATAGAATCAAAATCCAATTTTTATATGCAGTTCACTGAAAATTTATTGATGTTTTATTTATCATAATCATTTATCAATCAACACACATACATGTATCCATCTATTTGCAAATATTTTTGTTTGTTACAAAGAATGAGAATTGATCAAAGCGCTAAAATTAATCATCTCCATTCTGGGCCCTGCCTCTATCAATTCAGAAAGAAGTCAATCGTAGAAAGTGTTGATCCCTTTCAACAACTATAACTCCATGCACACCCTCAATATCCGAACATAGAACCTCCTACAATGTCAACTATGGATAATCCCTTCTTCCTATGACAACCCAATATGAGCGTGGGTGGAGCCCTTCTTCTACTGTATTTTCTCTTGTGATCATCTCCATATTCCTCTAGTGTACTCTCAAGGATATCACAATGATGACGAGCCTAGTGGATACCAATGGGCACTCTCATTATGAATAATATATTGCCACTAACCTCCATACTGTATTGTGTGTATATACTTACTATTTCTTCGTATATATTTCCTCTAAAATCCAAAATATTCTAACATGGAGGGAGGTGCTGAGACATTTGAAGTTTCGACTACATCAAAGTATACAATGATAGATGAAGGGAGCTTTGAGATTGGTGTTCTTTGAATGCGTGTATATTCCCATTCATCTGTCAATTCTAAAAATGGAAGGAGGAAGATGATTGGATGATTGTTTTTAATTAATCCATTCGAAACTCATACAATTCATCCACATGTGGAGGATGTAACATGATCATCCAAAATATTGTTTGCTAGGACCTTCATTTCGAATGGGATAACGAAACATTGGAGTAGAAAATAATTATATTTATTGTCCTTAAAACAAGTAATGACAGAAGAAAAAGGATAGGAGATGGTCGTATGTGCGATTTTTTATTTTCAAATATTGTTTGTAGGGTGATTTAGGTTTAAAATCCGTTGTATTTTGGAGGAGACACTTAAAAAATCCAATAAACTAAGGAACATACGTTTGAACTAGCAAAAAATAATTCTCTCTCTCTCTCTCTCTCTCTCTCTCTCTCTCTCTCTCTCTCTCTCTCTCTTCCCTCTTCCCCTTTCTCCTTGTCTCTATCTTCCCCACCCTCTCTCTCTCCCCCATCATTCCCCTCTCTCTCTATATACCCCACTCATTTTGTTCACCTTCTCTCCACATTTCTCCCTCTCCCACCCTCTATGTGTCTCTCTCTTCCTCCCTCCCTCCCACACTCCCCCCCCTCTCTCCCAAAATTTCTCTCTCTTTACATCCTTCCTCTTTCCTTCCCTCTATATCTCCTTTCCCCTCTCTCCCCATATCTCTTGATAAA
>ML779279.1:300456-313264 GCA_009831015.1 Picea engelmannii | reverse complement strand
GAAGCAAATACACTACTTGGGACATGTTCTGTCCGAGGAAGGGGTAGCAGTAGATCCTGACAAGATCAGGTCTATCATGGAATGGCCTACCCCAAAGGATGTCTCATACATCAGATCCTTTATGGGATTGGCAGGATACTATAGGAGGTTTATAAAAGATTTCTCCAAGATTGGTTGTCCAATCACTACCCTCCAGAGGAAGGGGACAAAATTCCTGTGGACACAGCAGTGTGAAGAAAGATTCCAAACCCTGAAACATCTACTGACCCATGCACCTGTGTTGAAAATCGTTGACCCAGAAGCTGACTTCCTTGTGTGCATAGATGCCTGTAAGGAAGGGCTCGGAGGAGTCCTTATGCAGGAAGGAAAGGTGATCTGCTATGAATCCCGAAAGTTGAATGAACATGAGGTTAACTATGTGACTCATGATCTAGAACTGGCTGCCATAGTGCATGCCTTAAAAATGTGGAAGCATTACCTCTTGGGGAGAAAATTTGTGCTTATGACAGATCACTGTGGATTACGGTATTTGTTCGACCAACCAAATCTCAATGCTAGACAAGCTATATGGATGGCCCTTCTTAGAGAATTTGATTTTGAAATCAAACACATTAAAGGGAAGGAAAATAGGGTGGTCGATTCCCTCAGCAGAAGCATGAAAATGATTTACCTGGCAGTAGTGAGTACCTGCGAGACAGATGTCAAGAGCAGAGTCAAAGAGGCACAAGAAAAAGATCCTTTCGTTCGAAATGTGACCTTGTACCTACAACAAGAACCCGCTGGAGTAAAATATGAAAGCTATCAGATGACCGAAGGAGGCCTGCTCACTTAAAGAGATAGACTGTACATTCCCAATTGTGATGACTTGAAGAGGTTCATCATGGATGAACTACATAAAATACCCTACACCGGTCATCCAGGATACCATAAAATGATCACTGCCACCCGAAAGAAATTTTATTGGCCAGGATTGAAGAAGGACGTAGCCAAATATTTAGCCCAATGCATAGAATGCCAACAGGTTAAAGCAGAACATCGACACCCAGCAAGACTACTACACCCTTTACCCATCCCAGAATGGAAATGGGAAACCATCTCCATGGATTTTATCACTGGATTGCCAACTTAAACCAAACAAAATGACGCCATTATGGTAGTGGTAGATAAACTGAGCAAGTTTGCTCATTTCATTCTCGTCAAATCAACCTGCAAGGCGATAGATATCGCCCAGATATTCATGAAAGAGGTATTCCGACTGCACGGTATGCCGAGGGAGATAATATTTGACAGAGACACAAAATTTACTTCCAATTTTTGGAGATCACTGATGGCGGGTTTAGAGACCAAATTGTTGTTTAGTGCCGCCTATCACCCTCAAACCGATGGATAGACAAAAAGATTAAATCAAATATTAGAAGATATGTTAAGGATGCATGTAATGCATCAACCCAGGAAATGGGAAGACTACCTACCATTGGTAGAATTCGCCTACAACAATGACTACCAAGCATCCTTAAAGATGAGTCCCTTCGAGGTCCTCTATCGTAGGCCGTGTAATACTCCAGTCAGCTGGAGTAACCCTGTAAACATGATTTGTATTGGACCCGATATGTTGAAAGAAATGGAACAACAAGTGACTCAGATAAAACAAAATCCGAAGATTGCTCAGAACCGACAGAAAAGTTATGCTGATCAAAAGAGAACTCCAAGAGAGTTCAAAATGGGAGACCATGTATATCTCATAATTCATCCTAGAAGGAGTTCCCTGAAAATGGGAGCTTGTGCCAAATTGGCACCTCGGTATTGTGGACCCTTTGAGGTTCTAGACAGAGTGGTACCTGTAGCCTATAGGCTAGCACTTCCTCCCACAGTAAAAGCACATAATGTTTTCCATGTTTCATTATTGAAGAAATATGTACATGATACTAATCATATAATTGACTGGTCTGTGATCCAGGTGGAACCGGAGGGGGAATTTCTACCAGAACCCCAATGTATATTGGACAGAAAGGAAACCCCGCTCCGGAACAGAACCATTGGACAGGTCAAGGTGCAGTTGAAACATTTTGGCCCAGATGAGGCTACATGGGAAATGGAAGATGCCATGAGACAGGCATATCCGATTTTGTTTACTTCTGTACACGCAATTCATGTTAGTATAGAAGAACATCGAGGACGATGTTCCTTTTAAGGGGGAGGCAATTGTAACACGTTGTTTCCCCCGGCTTGTAAATATAACTGAACTGGCCAAGAACTATGGAAAACTCATAAATGTGAATATGTGATGTAAATGGACCTTGAGGAAGAGGTCAATGAATGTGAATAACATTTTGAATTTATTGCAAGAATGCTGAGAGGGGATGTGCAGAAAAGAGACCATGATGGCAGTGGAAGGCACCTAGAAAGGGGGCATTAACTTCCACTGAGAATTGAATACCGTATTTGGACTCCACTGGCCCGGAGAACCAAAAGCAGCTCGTTGGCCCTGAAATTTAATGCCTTGCAGGCTGACAGGTTGATGGCTTAATGAGGGATGGGGAGGTGAACCGCCTATCCTTAGAGCCGTCAGGCCTAATTGGCGCGAGGATAATCATGTCACACGCAACCTTGCAAGAGAATAAGGCATATGGTAGAAGTGATTGCAGGGGGCAGACGCGAGGGGAACTCTGGCGTTTTTATGCAGAGTGAGTGATAGCAGAGAGGAAGGATTGCAACCTTCACTCCTGGTCACTAGCATACAGGGAGAGACACAGTCTCACAACATCATGGTCTCAGATCGGGGGTGGCTAGTGGTAAATCCGTTGGGAGTCACTACACCTACCGTTGGGTGGAAACGAGCACCCCTCTCAGCAGTCGTACCCACTTCTGCAGTTATTTTTGATAAGTGCTTTGTTCATATTGCATCTTGAAATTCATATGCTGACATATATGCTCATAAACTGTGAAAGTGTGAACAATTACAGTATAAGAATGTCTGTGCAATGTTTTGATAAGTAATGTTAGATATATTCTTATAACAGAAAGACCACGCATGGCTTATGTTGATAAATGAATTTAATTATGCATGAGTCAAACCAAGTCAGACTTCCAGTCCATACTCAGGAGTTTGTTTCCCATTACCCGTCTCCAGGGATGCTCTGGAGTAGATCTCATAACAGAGACTTTCCCTCCTTAGAAAGGTTCACCAAGAACCCAGAAAAAGGACTTGAACGCGCAAGTCTTAATAACCCTATACGAGGAGGAATGACCCTCTTAAAATTCCGAAGTAGCAGTGTAGGGATAAGTAACAAATCGATGGATGAGATCCTGTCGGAAAACCCATGGTCATTCAAGACCGTTAGATTGACGGAAGTAGTAAGAGAGTTACACATCTTGCCCCTTTTTCCCTCTATCTTCGTGAATAGCGAGGAAATTGGGATCGTAGGTCCCCAAGGTCCATGAGAACATTTGGACTGTTGATCTTTCCACATCCACGAAGTAGTGGAAGAAATGAGCGAGGTGGGACAGACCTGAGCTGTCAGATCGGTTGGAGAGGGAGACCTGGACCATTGGTTTCTACGTCTAGGGTGTACCAAGTTAAGCATATAGAAGGGGGAGATCGACAACCGTTGGATCTCATCCAGAAATCTCGTCGACCGTTGGATCGGGTTAAGATGCTCGGAGTTTAGTCTCTGGAGTGTGTGCAGGAAGAATGGATCTAGACCGTTAGATCTTGGTCCAATTACCCGTCAGCTGTCGGATTGGACCAGAGCTGTCCGAGGGTTACCATCGGGAGTCCAACCATTTTCATATCGGGATTCTCGAGGACAAGAAAATAGAGACACTTCAAGTCTCGAAACAACGGGAAGATCTTGACCATCCGTTTGAGGATACACGTGGCGGAGATCGAGGTTTACTATCGGGAGTCGGGATATCAACATTCCCGTGCATAGGAGATCGGGGAAGTCCGAAGTAAAAACACTTGTAAAATCTGAGCCGTTCATTTGGGGAGACAGGTGTCAGAAATCCGTGGAGAGTCGGGATATTCGGCATCGGGAAATCGGAGTTCCTGAGGCCGTGAGAATTGGGACATCACAAGTCTCGAAATCCGGGAGAAATCGGGACCGTCCATCAGAGATGGATGCGTGGCAGAAATCGGCGCTGTCGGAGAAAGTCGTGACAGGGAGTTGTTGATCGTCGTTTGGGTCATCGGGATATCAGGAATCCTGGTGACAATTTGTTTATGCATTTTGGAATTGCAAATCTCAAAACCCCGATGAGTGGGGGCCAACTATCAGCATAGTGGGAAGACGGGATTCAAAGGATCAGGAATCCCGTGAGCCCATACATTTTGGCATTGAAAACCCCGTAGCCCTGACGAGGGATAAGACTGCGGTCACGGGGTTCATGGTCATGTGAGCTAAGAGCCTAGCCAGGAGAGCTAGCGCGTAAAGGGCACGTCAAGATTCGAGGAATCGCGAGTCCTGGGGATGTTTTCATTTCGACATTGGAAAGTCTGAAACCCCGACGAAAAGAAAAGTATAAGGCTGCGGTATCATGAGCACGGTCGTGTGGACCAGGCCATAGCCCGGGGGGGCTAAGGCCGGAAGAGAGCTCGTCGAAGATCGAAGAATCGAGGGCATAGGAACCCTCGACATTAGAGAGGACAAAACCCCAAAAACTTGAAGTTGTCATCAGGGAAAGACCACGGTTAGGTGTAGAGAGACGTATAGGTGAATGAAAGACCCATTGCTCAGGGTGGGCATCTCGTTGATGCAAGCTTCGGGGATTCTCATTATTGAGAACTAAACGAAAAAACTTTGATATGGGTAGTGGGTATGTTACACTACTTGGAATACTTCAAGGGCACTTTCCTCAGTGCTCGTTGTCTTCTTGATGCATATGTTGTGACATACATCCACATTATATTTGTTTGTGGCTATGATCTTATCAATGGCATGGATCCACCATGTATTATTTCATGGCCATGGTCTTGCATTTAATTTCATGGATCCCCAGTGTATTGTTTGGAGGTCATGCTTTGATACTCTTCAGAGTCTGAGTATGTCTAGCTTGGGGATTGTCGAGGATGGTCTATATATGATTTTATTCTTGGTGTTTTATTGCAGGTACTCTTTGACCTCCATACCTCTTTTCTCTCTCCTCACAATGCCTCACATGGATACTATTTTATTGTAATGTGTTTCATCCATCCATTCATTTTCTAACCTCACACATTAGGGGGCATTTGTTATAGCCTTAATTTCCACCCTATGGGGCCATAGGGGAATATAACAAAAGATGAAATCCAAGACACAACTATAGATTAATATTTAGGTCACTTTTGCAAGGTGTCGCTTGCCATACATGGACAATGAGCGATGAATTGTTGGTCAGCTATAGTGCAACCTGCAACACCCTTTGTAACCTTCTAGATTCACAGAGTTTCAAAGAGGAAAGTGAGGGATGAGTTCATTCTTTGTGGCATGAGCATTGGATATCACATCATTCGAGTATCCATTGGTCTCTAAAAGATCTAAAAGCTCTCCCAAGCCTCTTCCAAGGATATATATAAAGAAGAAAAATATTGATCATGAGGAAGAAGAAACATTTATAGATCTATGCTACCAAAATTCATAGGTTCTTCTCCATCTACATCAGTTGCAGTCATGTTTCGTAGATTGGTTGAAGAGATGAGAAGGAGAAAGGAGAAAGGGGTAAAGAGGAGTGCATCTACATTGAGAGGTAATTGTATTGATGTACTTATATCATTTAAACTAATATATAATTTGTTTTCCCCTATGTATATTTCTATTTCATGTATAAATGTTAAGATCTGATTTGTTTTACTATAGATTAGGTTAGATCTAAGCTAGATCTAGGATTATAATGCTAAGAAGAGTAGGAATGCATCACTTGTAGTTTTTTTGTAGGGAGTAGGTTATAGAGGATGGAGCTGGAACTTCAGGATTGCAACAACTAGGACATATGAAGGACAACCTTTAGAAAAAGGTACGTTATTCTACCATTTCTTAGTTTAATTGTGAATCCAATTGCTTCATTCTAAAGGAAGTCCATAAAAATATATCCCTCTATCATTCTAGGATGATTAGGCAGATCCTAGGGAGATGTTACTATCCACCCATGAGATTTTCTCCATAACAGGAACCCTTTGATACTTTTGAAGGACACAAATTTGCTTGGTTTGTAGAAAATGTTGTTTGATTTGCACAGTTTGGATTTGGAGTTACTCCAATTGGATGACGAGAAGCATGTTATTTATTTTGGGTTTTGTGCTTATCAATTTAGGTATATGATATTTACAATCACTTGATATTTAGGTATATGATATTTACAATCAGGTGGGATGTTCTACATCATTTAGGTGTATTTTTTGGATTTTTTGGGAGACATCTATGAAAGCGTCGACATCCTTATTCTTCCTAGTGAATGTCTAACTGCATTTTTTGGGATTTTCCCCTAACACAAATCTTTTGAGGAAAATTTCAATAATATTTTTCCTGCTTTGGCTCTTGTGCTAATGAATTTATGGAGCATTTCGTCCTTTTAATAGGAAATCACTGTTATTTTTCAGACACTTGGATTTTAACCGTTTATTTATTTGAAAGTTCATCATATTTTATTTTTGTTGAGAGTTTGACCAGGTTTACATGGCACAGAAGTCCCTGAAACATTTAATGCAATGATTTAACCCATTTCTATGTTAAGTAATTTTAGAACAAAAAATGAAGTTGCCTCAACTGAGTTCTATAGGATAAAAAACATTCAAAGCATCGTTAAAGTATTTAGTCCAACATTTTTTGTATGTGGAATTTCTCAACTTAGGAATGATCTTTACGATCTACGAAAATGTAGTTGAAGATGGATTAGGCCTTCACCCCTTGGCCCATAGGAAAGAGAAGACAGTTCAGGGTACATCAATGGACGGAAACAATTTTTTTACTATAAACACTCTATCAATGACATCATAACACAATGTTTCTATAAAATGAACACCTTACGACATAACTAGAATTCGATTGTGAAGGTGCAAAAATTACACCGTTAAAAGGTTAATACACATATTGTGTGTGAAAAGTGATTATAGGGGGGAGATTTGGTGCAAAACGGAACAAGTAAGAAATTCTATGTTTGAAATCCCAAGAGTGAGAAATTTTTGAGAAGTGTGATGTATTGCATGAAATCAAGAGCATGAGAAATTTAAACTTCCACCAACTTCCATTTTCGCAAACACACGTAAAAAAATTCCATGCAAGACAGTGCATGTCGCTCAAGATTTGTCCTTCCATGCAACATAATGTGCAGAAAAAATATTTCATTCCACAAGAAAGGAAGAATTGGTCACACAAAGAAAGTTTGGGACAATGTCATATCTTGCATGGAGAAGATATTTTGTGTTATGTGACATATTGCATGGAAAATAATTTTGTCACAACACGATGTACCATGTGGAAAGAAACTTTCCATGTGACACATTATGAAGAAGAAAAATTTCTATCGCGTGAAAAAGATTCCTGGGTTCATGCACAAGTTACGAAGGATTGTTTTTTTAGAGTTGTGATGTAATGAGAGGAAAGATACTTTCAATTTGAAATGGTGCAAGGGAGAAAATTTTCAAGGATGCGATGAAGAAATATTTTCCCTAGAGAAAAGAAGAAAATTTATATTTGTTGTGATGCAAAAAGAAATCTTGTGAAGCATGATGTATCACATCAAGATAAATTTTCGATCCATTTGATATGTCGCGAGGAAACTCAAATGAGGTGCGATATGACACTAAAGAAAGAAGTTGGGGAGAAAAACTTCACAACGACAAAGAAATCAAGTCTGATATATCATACAAAAAGTGAAATCTAGCGTGATATGTTGCATGGAAAGACAAATCTTACATTACATGCACTGTATCGCATGAGATTTGAAGAACATGTGACACAAGGTGTATCTCATAACATCAAAATTTCTACCCACGTGATACAATGAAATAAAATTATTTTAATGGTCAAGCCCCATTATGTTCTAACAATGAAGAGAGAGGTGAGCCATAGCATAAGACAAAGGATGGGAACTTAGTGAATTGCAACGGCTAATAAGAAAAAAATAAATGGTTACGACAAAGGAGAAAATGGATGCAATAGGAAACATTGAGACATGAGGGAAAAGAACCAAAGCCTAGTGAGATTAGAGAAAAAATAAGCATGATAGCTTCATAAAGTCCATGCAGGTTCATAAATCTATTTTTTTATGCATCACGTGTTGGAGTTAAGATGAAAACTAGTCATGCAACTTGGTCGATTTGATGCACTCTATACTAAACAAGAAAAAAAGTAGTCTCTCATTCCATCTACAACAACCCACATTCAATCAATATAAAAAAGAATTTATTGTATGAACAAATAAGCATCCATGTTTCTATTTAGGGTAACCTTTAATGAACTTCAACCATTCACTCTATTGTTGAGTTCTTTATTTTATTTTAGATAATTTTTATCTATGTCTTAGTTTGAGAGGAAACTCCTTATTTTGAGGACGGTACCCAAAGTAAATCTTAGAATTTTCAGGGCTCTAAACTTGCAGGAATTGAATGGGTGGGGAAGATAACAATTATTCCTCCCAACCACCCAAACTTAATCTAGTTAACACCATCTATATTATATATATGTAGAGAGACACAATTACGACAATATCAAATCTTGACAATATGCATAAGTGTTAGTGCCAGGGATGATAAAAATCGAAAAATATCTTCATCGGCTTAGAGATTTTGATTATAAAGTAAATCCAAGTCTTTAATATGGTGCATGAATACATTGAAAGGACTGCTCTTTCATCAGTTGACATATTGACTTCTTGTTTCTTATATGTTATCATTCATTCCCGAGAATCGCAAGAAGCTGTGGAAATCAAAATGAAGAGACCAGAAAAATGAACACACAATAAGAAGAACGAATGAAAGGAGTAGAAAAATACTAGGTCAAAAGACAAGACAACATCAAAATGATGATAAGAAGAGATAGATATGACATGAAATTTGGGAAATCCAGTCACGCGAAAATACTTACAATCAAGCCTGCCTATTTATAGTATTTATAAGCTTTATGAAGGATGTACTTTATTTACTTCCTAAACTTGGTTCATCATTGTCCCATATAGTAGGATAGTTGGTGAATGTGGATTTTAGTTTTGATATGGTCATTGGTTCAAATCTTGTGAGTAAATTTGTAACACATTGGTACTCCTTTCAATTCATGAAAAAATAAAAATAAAAACTTAGTTCATATCCTTTAGAGCTATCTTTGAAACATTAAATAATTGTTGTGGGATAATATTTGTGATGAAAATATCTAAAGTCAAGGAGAGATTCGAATATTATTCCATAAATATTCCAACAAAAATCCACATATCTAATCAACCCTAAAACAAAACAGAACAAGTTTTCTGTTGTATAGAATCAAAATCCAATTTTTATATGCAGTTCACTGAAAATTTATTGATGTTTTATTTATCGTAATCATCCATCAATCAACACACATACATCCATATCCATCTATTTGCAAATATGTTTGTTTGTTACAAAGAATGAGCATTAATGAAAGCACTAAAATTAATCATCTCCATTATGGGCCCTACCTCTATCAATTCAGAAAGAAGTCAATCGTAGAAAGTGTTGAGCCCTTTCAACAACTCTGACTCCATGTACGCCCTCAATATCCAAACATTGAACCTCATACAATGTCAACTATGGATAATCCCTTTTTCCTATGATGACCCAATATGAGCGTGGGTGGAGCCCTTCTTCTACCGTATTTTCTCTTGTGATCATATCCATCTTCCTCTAGTGTACTCTCAAGATCACAATGATGACGAGCCCAATGGATACCAATGGGCACTCTCATTATGAAGAATATCTTGCCACTAACCTCCATACTGTATTGTGTGTATATACTTACTATTCCTTCATATCTATTTCCTCTAAAATCCAAACTCTTTTAACATGGAGAGAGGTGCTGAGACATTTGAAGTTTCGACTACATCAAAGTATACAATGATAGATGAAGGGAACTTTGAGATTGGTGTTCTTTGAACGTGTGTATATGCCCATTCATCTGTCAATGCTAGTAATGGAAGGAGGAAGATGATTGGATGGTTGTTTTTAATTAATCCATTGGAAACTTATACAGTTCATCCACATGTGGAGGATGTAACACGATCTTCCAAAATATTGTTTGCTAGGACCTTCATTTCGAATGGGATAACGAAACATTGGAGTAAACAATATTTATATTTATTGTCCTTCAAACAAGTAATGACAAAATAAAAAGAATAGGAGATGGTTGTATGTGATATTTTTTATTTTCAAATATTGTTTGTAGGGTGATTTAGGTTTAAAATCAGTTGTATTTGGGAGGAGGCACTTAAAAAATCCAATCAACTAAGGAACATACATTCGTAATAGCAAAAAATAATTCTCTCTCTCTCTCTCTCTCCATCTTCCTCACCCTCTCTGACCTATCACTCACTGTCTCCCTTCCTCTCTCTCTCTCTCTCTCTCTCCCTTTCTCCTTGTCTCTGTCTTCCCCACCCTCTCTCTCTCCCCCATCATTCCCCCCTCTCTCTATCTACCCCACTCATTCTCTTCACCTTCTCTCCACATTTCTCCCTCTCCCACCCTCTATGTGTCTCTCTCTCCCTTCCTCACTCCCCCATTATCTCTCCCAAAATTTCTCTCTCTTTACATCCTTCCTCTTTCCTTCCCTCTATCTCTCCTTTCCCCTCTCTCCCCATATCTCTTGCTAAATTCATCTCTGATTCCTTTGCCCCTCTCTCCCTATTTTCATCTATCTCTCTCCCACTCTTTCTCCCCTCTCTCTCCCTCCCTCTCTTTCTCTCCTCCCCCCTCCCTCCATCATCACCCCCCACTACCACACTCTCTCTCCCTTCCTTTGTCCTTCCTTCCCTCTCCCTCTCTCTCTCTCCCTATCTCTCTTTAACTCCCTGTCTCCCCCCATCCATCTCTCTCTCTCTCTTGATTGATCTCTCCACCCTTTGACACTCTCTCCTTGCTTCCCTCTCTCTCTCTATCCCCTAATATCCCCCACTCTCTCTCCTACATCTACCCATTTCTCCCCCTCACTCTCTCTTTCTCTCTCCCTCCGAACCTTTATCTCTCTCTCACACTCTCACCCACCCTCTCTCTCCCCCTCTTTGAGTCTACCCCTTTCTTCATCCCTCCCTCTATATTTCCCTATTTCTTCAACCTATCTCTCTCTCACACACTTTCTCACTCACTTTCTGTCTACCCCTCCCTCTTTCTCTCCCCTCTCTTCCCCTTTATACCTCTCTCTCTCTTTCTCTCTGTCTCTCCCCTACTCTTCCCCCCCTCTCTCACCCTCCCTCTCTTTCTCTCTCTCTCTCTTTGTTCCTCCCTCACTCCAACCCAGGGATGATTTTAAGGATGGAAATTTATTTTAAAATGTAGAAACCTTGGCGAATCTTACTAATCCTTCACATGCCAATTATAAATGTTTGGCGATATTTTTGTAAAAATATTCAAATTTCTAAGGATTTTATATAGTTTTTATAAAATTTTGGCGATTTTTAAGGTAAAATAATTTTATCCTATAGAATTTGGGCGAATCATTTTTAAAATAGCGAATCTCATTTTTGGAAATACCATGGAAAATTAGCCCATGAGCGAAATTTAGCCCCTAAAATCATCCATGCTCCAACCTTTGCCACACTCTCTCTCCCTCCGTTTGTCATTCCATCCCCCCTTATCTCTTCCTCCACCCCCTGTCTCTCTCATTCTATCCCTCTCTATTTATATCACTCTCTCTCTCTCTCATCCCCTCACTTTCTTCAATTCTCTCCCTCTCCCTCTCTCTCTTCCACTGTCTCCCTCCCCTCTCTCTCTACCACTGTCTCCCCCTCTCTCTCCCTCCATACATTTATCTTCTTTATCCCTCTCTCACCTCCCCTCCCACTATATCGCCTTCTATTCTCTCTCCCCCCTCTCCCTCTATCCCTCTCTCCCTTCCTCTTTCTATACCCCTATTTCTCTCCCCCCTCTCTCTAACACTCTATCTCTCTTTCCCTCTCATTCTCTACCCCACTCTTCTCCTTTCTCTCTCCATCCATTAGTTAAACGTCCATTCTACCCTAAAACTACTTATTTCCCGCATTAAGAGAAGCCATTGAAAAAATATTGAATCCATCTTCCCTTTTTTCTTTAGTGATTCAGTAGGGAATGTGATTACAATAAAGTTATCTAAAACTATCATAATTCCAATACAATTTCGTTCTACTTTTTATCATAATCTCACCAATGCTTATCAGAAGGGAATGTGATTACAATAGAGTTATCTAGAACTATCTTGGAAGCATTATGCAACAAATATACAACAATAGAGTTCTCTAGAACTATCTTGGAAACTGTAGTGACCCGGGGTTTCATTAAAACTACCATGAATTAAAACAGAGCGGAAATTTTGAAATTTACTAAAAATTCGCTTACTCTAGCATATTCACTCCCAGATTTTGATAAATAAAATAACATTTTACATAACAATTTGCATAACAAGTTAAAGTTACATAAAAATTTGCATAACAGGTTAAATACCTCGTTCTGATGCTGTCTCCCTTCGCTTGAACCAATCCGCAGCAGCTTACTCCTTAAGACACCCCAAAACCAGCCACCCTACCGACCAGTACGCCTGGCCCTAGGACATCTATGGACGTCCTAGCCCTCCGAGCCCAAAACCCCTCAGCCCCGGTGCACTGTAAATCCCACTGTCAAATTTCACTCTCCCCC
>ML779279.1:220148-268276 GCA_009831015.1 Picea engelmannii | reverse complement strand
GATTTACACGCGGTCCTGGTTTCGGAAGAAAATGATAGGATGATGGCATATCTGGGCACTCTCAGCAGAGGCAATTCCAAGTTGAAGAAAATGAAAGTCTCCCTTTCGTCGATGTTTTAATCATGAAAAAACCTAATGGATCCGTATTTAGGAAGGAAACCTACATAAAACAATACTTGCATACCAGTTCCTATCACCATCCTACACAAAAAAAAATATTACGATAATTTAGAAGAAAATAAATTCCATCTCTTCAAGGTTTTTAAGAATAATGGATACAAGAAAGACCAAGCTTTGAAGGCTTTCCAAAATGAGTCAAAAGAGCATTATAATAATGACTGAACTTAGAACATAATGATATCCATGAAACAAATGACAATATTGCTAATGTTCTTAGAAATAAGAATATTGGGATAGCACTCAAACCCTAACTGCGATAAGTAAATCCCTAAAATCTGTTAAGGATGTTATTTATCAAGGCAATGGGAAGGTCTTTACACATGTGGAAAGGCCTATATTGGTGAAACTGGTCATTCCTTTAAAATTAGGGTTAAGGAACATGTAAGAGATATAAATCATAATCAATTTTTGTACTCAGCCTTGGCTGATCAATAGAACAAGACCAAACACCATATTTGTGTCGAGTATATTATATAAGATTGAAAAGCATCTCAATAACATGAACAACGATTATGTTTGAAAGATCAATAAAAAATTGTTAAGTTTTTAATTAGATCTTTAAGAACAACGATTATGTTTGGTAGATCAATAAAAATTTATTAGGTTTTTAAGTTTGTTTTTGAATAGGTCTTTAAGTTTGTTTTTATGATATTTTTAGGATTTATTATTTTTTTTTTTTTTATTATTCTAAAGCCGAGTTTTATTTGTTTTCACTAGTTTTATTTATTCCTTAGATTATTGTAAAGCATGGGTTTGTTGTTTTTTCTATTTCTTTTAGTTTTTGTTTCTTTTCACGAGTTTTGTTTTTATTATTTTATTTTCCCTCCCTATATGTTTGTATTAGTGAGTTTAGGTGTGTCCCTTTTCTTAATTTATTTGTTGATTTTATTTATAGGGGAGGTATATGAGTTTTGTTTGTTTTCACCAGTTTTATTTATTCCTTAGATTATTGTAAAGCATGGGTTTGTTGCTTTTACTATTTCTTTTAGTTCTTGTTTGTTTTCACGAGTTTTGTTTTTATTATTTTATTTTCCCTCCCTATATGCTTGTATTAGTGAGTTTAGGTGTGTCCCTTTTCTTAATTTATTTGTTGATTTTATTTATAGGGGAGGTTTGTTATTCTTTTTCTTTTTGGATTTTTTTCTTTCATTATTTCTTGGCTTTTCTTTTGGTTTTGGTTTGTTTGGTTGTTTCTTTAATTTTTTTCACCCTTTTGGTTGTTTGTTATTTTATTTTGGTTTTATTTATATGATATGTTTATGAGTTATATATATGTAAGTTTTTATTAATCTAATTTTTTATATTTATTACTTTGATTTTTTATTTATTAGGTTCATTATTTATTGATTTTAATAGCTAGATTTTTTTTGGTCTTTTTGTGTCGATACCTTTCAAGTAGTACCATATTAAATAATACCTATATAAAATATGCTTTTTACATATCCTTGTGTATATATGAAGTCTTCTAGGTGTACGTAAAACCAATCTTATATAAAACTATTGATCATGTTGTTTCTATAGTATATCATGAAAAACACTTACGAAGATCACTTTCTAGTACTTGGCAATCTAGTAGTATGACTAAGGCATGGGCTATCCTACTTTGTTCTAGTATTGAGAGATTGGGTTGAGTACTACTATTGGAAACCCACACATATCTCAAAGATATATATCATATAACACATGCAACACCTTTTTCCTTAGGACCATGCAAACCCTAGCCGCTATAAAATGATCAATGTAACTTTTTTTTGGTGAACCCGAGGACCTATAGAATCCACTCAGAACTCTTGAACACATGAGCAACATTCTTAGGTAAAAAATTTGGAAATATCGATAGAATTACTAACCTCCAATATGAAAAATCTTGAGGTCTCGACACCAAGGTTGATATCCTCTCATCTAAATTTTATGCAATCAAACAAATACTTCATGCTATTGAAGTAATAAAAAATACCCTGAGGAAATTTGCAAGTGAAAAGGAATTCAATTAGACCTGATAAATCATCCTGAAGGGGATAACTCTTCCAATGGGGGATGTTATTTCCCAAAGACACACTTTTAGGATAACAACTCATGCCATCACATTCCTTCAACATGAACAAGTATGATAATTTCAATCTAGCAAGTTGGGTTACCCAAATGGAACACTACTTCTCTCTCCATGAAATTACAAATGACCTTATGAAACTCAAGGTGGGGGTATTATATTTAGATCCATAACATTGGAAATGGTGACAATGGTATAAGAAATCTTATGGTGGATAAAATTCTTGGAGTTAATTTGTGAAAATAATCTATGCTCATTTTGAATGAGACACTCACTATTTGGGACGATTGACCAAATTACGCTAGACATGCATAGTTGTAGACTTTATAGTTGCCTTTGAGAAATTGGCAATCCAGATATCAAGCATGTTCGATTCCAATTTTTAAAATGTTTCACTAGTGAACTCAAGGAGGAAATTAAAGTAGAAGTTATGGTGCACTACCAAACTACTTGGTTGGAGGTATGTGAGAGAGATAAAGAAGTCAAGATGGTTATACATGCATAGACCAAAATACCCTCTTTCACTTCTTGCTCTCACCCTCCTTTGGAAACCAACAACAACCCCTTCTCCTCTCAACCCTTGAGAATCCAAAATTTGTCCCAGGAAGAAATCAAAGAATGCTAACATCTCAAACTATTATAACTATGATGAAAGATATTTCAAATGGAAAAAATGTAAAGAGTAAAAAATATTTCACATGGATGTAATCACTGAAGAGTAATTAGAAGGATTTACAATCAAAGAAACTTCAAAATTAGAATTATAAGCGATCACCCCTAAAGACGAAACAACCTTACAAACTACATGCAAGGAAACCCAAATTTCCATCTATGCTTTATCAAGATTTTTTTCACCTCAAACTTTGAAGTTGATTTCCTACATCAAGAACCATGAGGTGATTTTCATGATTGATAGTGGAAAAACCCACAATTTTGTTCATACGGCAAGGGATGAAGAAACCCATTGTTATATCTGTGCCATACCTAATTTTCAAATTATGGTCGCCAATGGGGATATGATGAAATGAGGAGGCCGGTGCAAAAATGTGAAACTCCAAATAGGGTATTATCATCTCAAATATCACATGTTTTCTATTGAGATGGGTGGTTGTGATGTAGTTGTCTATGTAGAATGGTTACACACCTTGGGACCTATTACCATGGATTTCAAAGACTTGTATACGATTTTCACTAAGGAGCTTGGAAGAAACACACCCTCGAGGGATTTTAGTCTAGTTCACCTAAAATTATTACCTCTCACCTTATGGAGAAGTTATTAAAGAAAGTTTGATTGAGCATTATTACCCAATTCAATTCCATAAAAGTGGTGGAAAACCCTCAACAAGAGATTCACCCTGATTTCCATATCATAAAGACGAAACATCAATAGGTATTTGAAAAACCTAGTGGCTTACCACCTTCACATGTTGATCATGACCATGGTATTTCCCTAATTATAGGTAGTCAACCACCCAATATGTAGCCTTACCAACACCATTTTGCAAAAAAAATGAAATATTAAATATTATTAAGGAACTATAAGAGGATAGAGTCATATGTTCCAATACCAATCCTTACTCATCACACATGGTCATGGTATTAATGAAAAAAGGAAATTGGTGCAAGTGACTCGATTTTGAGGCTCTCAATAAGTTTACCATCAAGGAAAAATTTAATTTCTTATTTTAGTTATTGATGATCTCTTGGATGAGCTTCATGGAGCTAAGTTTTTCACTAAACTGGACCTTTGTGCAGGATACCGCAAAATATGAATGAAGGAGGAGGACATACCTAAGAAATATTTCCACACACATGAAGGTCATTATGAGTTTTTAGTAATGCCATTTGGACTTTGCAATTAGCCATCCACCTTCTAGAGCTTCAAAAACAATATTTTTTGACCCTTCCTATGCAATGTTGTTCTTGACTTCTTTGATGACATATTGATCTACAAAAAATTGTGGGAAACCCCTGTGGATCATGTTTATAGAGCCTTAGAAATCTTGTGGGACTAGTAGTTGTTCCATAAACATTCCAAATGTGCCTTTAGGGCTTCAAAAGTTGAATAGTTTGGTCACATTGTTAGTTAAGAAATGTTGTCATTGGAACCTGAGAATTTTGTGTCTATGTAGGATTGAACACGCCCCAAGACCTTGAAGAGATTACATTCTTTTTAAAGAATTATCTGATAATATAAGAAGTTTGTGAAAATTAATGGAAAATGTGCAACCTCCTTGACAACCCTGCTAAAAAAAAATTCCTTTATATGATTTGAGGTTGTTGAGCATGCATTTTAAAATTTAGAGGAAGCCATGTACACCACTCCAACCTTAGTGTTGTCTTATTTCTCCTAGACTTTTGTCTTGGAATGTGATTCATGAGACATAGGTCTTGATGCTATGTTGACGAAAGAAGGGTGCATCTTGGCATTCACCAATAAGCAATAGTGTGACCTCAATTTGGGAAAATACACCTATGTCAAAGAAATAATGTCCATCCTTCAAGAACTTGAGGCTTGGAACCCATATCTCATTGGATGGTGCTTCTAGATAAAGATTGATCATCATAGTTTCAAGTATTTTCTGGAATAGAGGTTGTTGACACCAACGCAATATAAGTGGGTTACTAAAATGATTGGGTATGATTATTGGATAATATATAAGAAAGGTAAAGAAATTTTTTTGGTGGATGCTTTATCAAGGAAATATGAGGAATAAGGATCCATTTTTTCTTTATTCTTACCCATACTAGATCGTCTCATAGAACATTGTCAAGAATGGTTGTAAAATGAGATTATGTTTCAACTCATTCAAATGATTCAAGAAGATCCCAACCCCGTTAAGGGTTATACATGGAAATAAGATACATTGAAGTATAAAAGGGCACATTTTTCTTATGAAAAATTATGCTTTGAAAAAAAGGGTCTTAGAGGAGTTTCATTCATCACCCACTGTAGGTAACTCTGGCTTTCAAAAAACTTATGAACGAGCTACAGACTCTTTCTTTTGAGGGGGAATGAAAATAAACATCTAGGTTTTTTTAGAACCATGTGAAGATTTTCAAAGAAACAAGGGTGCAACAATGAAGAATCCTAGGGAATTTCAACCACTACCAATCCCAACCACTATCTGGACTGACATCTGCATGAATTTTATTATGGGTCTTTTGAAAGATGGTAAAAAATGGGCCATCATAGTGGTAGTTGAATGTCTATATAAATATGCTCATTTTGTGCCTTTTCGCATCGATTTATTCCCTACATAGTTTCCCAAGTCTTTGTGGATCGTATTTTTAAGTTACATGGCATGTCAACTTCCATTTTGTCAAATAGGGATCCCACTTTCACTAGAAAATTTTGGCAAGAGTTGTTTAAACTTTAGGGTACTTAGATGAAAATGAGCATTGTGCATCATCCCCAAATGAATTGTCAGAAATAAGTGGTCCACAATTTCTTAGAAACCTATTTACAATGCTTTGCTTCTAAAAATATGCACCAATGGATAGCATGGCTACCCCTTGCAAAATGATCTTTCAATACCACTTAATATCATGGTGCTACCAAAATGACACCATATGAAGTTGTCCATGGAAAAACAAACCCTTTTCATGGCTTCATATTTATTAGGCACTTCCAAGGTTCATGCAGTGGATCAAATTATTCACTCTAGCAAAGAAATTCTCCGTACACTTAAGAACAATTTGGTTCTAGCTCAAAATAGAATGAAGAAACAAGCTAACCATGAGTGCTCAGAGTGTTCTTTTGTATAATGGTATCAAGTGTTTCTTCATCTTCAACCTTATAAAATAACACATCTCAAAGACAAAATCCACTAGAAAATTGCACCAAAGTTCTATGGACCCTATGTTACAAAATATTTCCCCTGCAGATAGGTGAAATCTCCCTTGGATATCTAGACCCCTATTGTCCAAGACAGAAAAAAAAAAATGGACACTAACATTCATTTATATCTATTCTTTATGTGTATAAGCATATAAGATAGAAGAAAGAAGTGTGACTTACTGGTCTTGTTTTCCAAGCTTCTATCATGATGAAGAAAGTATGCACGGAGTAAAACAACACCTTCTTCTCCTACAATATATCATTAGATAAGAGCAGATCTATCTATATAAATATACATGTATAAATAACAATATGAAGGAAATATGCCAAGTTATATTAATGGAGAAAAGTGGTGACGTACTTACAAACCAACGTTGACGTTGCAATAGCTCCTCCAAGCTCTCTATTCCAAACCTTTCTTAAATGTCTCAAGATCGGAATGATGATGCTTTGATGAATTATCCTCACAATATCAAAGGTTTGACACTCTGAAATCCTTTCTCCTTTCACCTTGGAATGCACTCATTATATAGGAGTTGGAGGCTTAACCATTGTGGAGAAGATAACTCACTAGATCCACTAAATTGGGATCTCCATGATTTTTAGAGAGAAAATACCTCTCAAGGATTTTAGGGAGGAAATATCTCAGATCCATCAAATTTGGATATTGGTTTGAGAAAATATCTCAACCATCTATGAGACTCTCAACTTCTACTTGAGAATAGGAAACTAGTTGTGATGTGGATTCTCACACTAAAATAATTTCTCTTTTTCAATAAAATGAATAATACTTGTGCACATAGTATTTTGACCTTCATATGATAAATTTATCCCCCTACATGCCTAGGGGTCATGAAAAACACTCCCTCACTTAAGTGTGACAAATAGGTGTGTAACACCCTATAAGATCATTTGATGCATTAGCCAAGTCGCATACAAAGTCGTTCTTCCAACCCACTTGAAGATACATCTCATATTCCATGTGTCTTTCTTAAAGAAGGTATTGAGATTGAGTTGCAAGGTGTTAACTAGCATCCTAGAATTGGATGAAGAAGGGTCTGTTTGGCTCTAGCCCGAAGTAGTATTAGCTACTAGAAAGCGTCAATTGCACTAACACATGCTCCAAAAAGTACTAAACCAATGGAAAGATATGTAGCTAGAAGACTTAACATGGGAACCAACAACGATTCTACAACAATTTCCACACCTCTACCCTTGAGGACAACATTGTTTTTGAAGAGGGGCGGTGGTATTTTGGGGTCCTACCCTAACTTTCCTACTTTAGGATACTTATGAGTTTGTCAATTAATGCATATGCCCATATTCTTTGAATAAGGCCCCATAGATAGTTAGTGAATAACTATTTAATGTTAAAGGGTCCTCTTTATGAAATAACACCCACTGTGTAGTTGGTACTCATTAATGATGGGACCAAAAATAGTTTAAGTTTTTATATTGAGAATCTATTTACATATCTAGAAGTATATGGAATGTTTGTAGTGTTCTAGTTGTAATTAGAGTTTTACTCATTGAGAGGTCATCCTACTCTAAAGAGGCCTATGAATGGTTCATTCTCTTTTGGAAATCATGGATACAAGGGTTATCTTCCAGTTATGGTCTCTTACAAATGTTATTCTACACTTATATTTCTTTGAATATGTTGTTTGAAATTCAATTTTAAAAGTTAAGGATCACTACATTTGTTATTCTTCAACAATTTTGTCTCACAAAATAACATAACCAAATAATACAAACTTAGTAGTTTGTGTTGAAGGCATTCATAAAGTACTAGAAACCTTTTAAACCCAATGTTATTTTAGACAAATTTATTGTCAAAAAAGTTATACATGACATATTAAACCAAGCGTTATTATTTTGTTCATATAATTTCTTTAAAAGCTTTTCTTAAATAGGGAGTTAGAAGTGTATGATTTGACATCCTAGATCATATAATAATAAATTGGAAGCTTATGTTTTTAGAGCCTAAATCATCTAAAACTTATCTAAGGGGATTTTCTCCTTTACTTTTAAAGTTGCTTTGTTTTTCAACTAAACACTACTTGGTTAGTCTTAGTTTTGTATTGTATGAAGATGTGTTATTGTTAGAAAATCAATTTTTTTATCAACCATTATATTTTCTTTGTTTCTCAAAGAAACACTACTTGGTTAGTCTTAGTTTTGTATTGTATGAGTATGTGTTATTGTTAGAAAATTAATTTTTTTATCAACCATTATATTTTCTTTGTTTCTTAGCTAAACACTACTTGGTTAGTCTTAGTCTTGTATTGTATGAAGATATGTTATTGTTTGGAATTTAATTATTTTTATTTACTATTATATGTTTAATCTAGATAATATAATTTAAAATGAGCTATCTAATATGATCACGTGTTTCTAAAATTTCTTTCCATAATTAATTATTAAATGAAATAAATTTAAATTTATATATTTAAAAATTTTTAATGAAATAAATTTATATATTTAAAAATATTTAATCATCAAATATTAAAATACATTTAAATAAAAATTTAAAAAATCTAATAAAAACTTCATTTTGAATATATTACACTAATGTAATTTATTTGAATTTCTTCATGTTAATTTTAAAAAATATTATCCATTCAATAATATTTATAATAATCAAATTATATTATTGGTTTAAAATTGAATTCACAATTAAATTTTGTATTTAAAATTAAATAATATTTTTAAGTGATCAAAGTTTGTAGTTTTTTAAATATTAAATATAAAACCATTCAAATAAAAAAAATCCATTTAATTTAAACTATATAAAGTAAAATTATATTTAAAAAATAAAAATTCTTATTATGATTTTTTGAATATGTTTTTACTTCTTACTGTATTATAATGGGAGCTATGTGACCAATAATTATCAAATTTAAGGTTTTAAAATTATAAAAAATAAAGTAAACATATGTAGGTATTAGGAGAATGGGAGGTAATTTGTAGGTACTGAAAATATAAAAAAGTATCTAATAAAAATAAAAGATAAATAATAAAAATTAAGAGTTTTTTTATTTATTAGAAAGATATATTAAGAGTATTTAATAAAAATATTTTCGTAAATATTTATTAATATCTAATAAAATTAAAGATATTATTTAATATCCCTTAAATACACCTATTATATCAAAAAACCAATACATAATACATTTACCTAGCATAAATTGACATAAACATTAGATATAAACAATTTACTATATTTAAAAAATAATTTTCAATAAAAACTCTAATAAACATATCAAACAAGTAGTAGGTATGGAGAATATTATACTCTCTAGTAAAGTAGAGAAACATTTTAGTTATGGTATTAAACTATAATCATCATGATAAATAAGAAAGTTCATAATAATGTTAAAAACCAAACAATGAAACACAATAAAATAAGTATTACTAAATAGTTTTTAACTATTTTAATGGAAAAAAATAAAAAATATATAGAAATCATTTCAAACAATGGAACACAATAAAAGAAGTGCTATTAAATAGTTTTTAACCACTTTAATGGAAAAAAATAAAAAATATATAAAACAATGAAACACCATAAAATAATTGTTATTAAATAGTTTTTAACCACTTCAATGGAAAAAAATAAAAAAATATATAGAAATCATTTCATAAAATAATTGCTATTAAATAGTTTTTAACCACTTCAATGGAAAAAAATAAAAAAATATATAGAAATCATTTCAACGGATTTATCAATGTATAGTTTTAAACTTACTACAACATTATTAAAAACCTCACAATTTTTTTTATGGATTGAATGTTTTTAACTTATTTCAATATGATAATAAACCACACTAAAATAATGTGATTGACTATAAATTTTTAGTGAACATGCCAAACTTTGAACAAGAGCAATTTTCGTTCACATCATTCACATATTAGTGAACAAATTCAGGACTGTGAATTTTATTACGCAAGATACACGGAATTCTTACATCATTCGTGAGCTACCAGACTAAGATTTGTATAGTGGAAGTCTCATGAATTGTCTTATAAATTGCATGGTTTTGTTACATCTCTAATTTGCATAGAGTATTGTAACATTTTTTCAAAAAAGGTTTAAATGTTCTCGACACTACCCGTTTTCCAAAACCCGTTGCTACAGAGCCCCGCACATATGGAAATCAAACAAGAGTGAAAATCCTCAAAAGCAAGAGAGATTGGCAATCCTCAAAAGTAATAGTGCTTGGCATATTCTCACCATAGTTGAAATTTATACATATATTTAGATATCTTCTTCAAACAAAACAAAGATTTCTGCAAATATAATAGAAGGTCTGTGGTGTCCACCATTCAAATCCACATCCAAATGTAATGTGCAAAAAACAGAAAGCATGTCTATCCACAATTGAATGACCTAATAAAATATGGCATTTGTTTTTGTTAGAAAGAATGCTGATAGATGTGGCGGGCCTAATCGATGAACATTTCCACCGTGGAGCCTGTGACATTAGTAAGGTGCGTATGGATAAACCAAATGCACCAATGAGTTTAATTGAGTGAAGCATTGAAGACTAATCTCCTTTGTTTCCTCCCCAAAGCAAAACCTCCCCAAAATTTAAATGTGGACTTTTGCATTTGCATTGTTTTGTGCCATGCATTATTACTTACACACAGCACGGATGCGTTTTGAAGTGTACAGAGTTAGAAAAATAACACGTCCTTATTATAAGTTTGAAGTTTATTATGAAAATTAACTGGTATTATATGCTTGTAGAAAGCAAAAACATGGTTGAAATCAATAGTTTAAAAGTTTAAAAAGTGAGTTGGCTATGTATTTTGATAAGAAGGATCTAGGAGTATTAAAACAAAATTTGGATATGAAAATACATAGAGACACGAAAAATGGTAAGTTATGGTTATCACAACATAAGTATGTGGAGAAAATATTTATGATATTCAGAATGAGTATTTTTTGGGTTCCCATTTCAAGCTTTCTTAAGTTTATGTAGTAGTAATTATGAAGAAAATGAATATATGTGTTTGTACCATATGCTAATGCAGTAGGAAGTTTGATGTATGCTACGGTAAGTACTAGACCAGATATTTCACATGAAGTTTGTGTTGTGAGTAGATGTATGAAAAATCCAGGTAAAGAGCATTGGGAAGCAATGAAATAGGTGCTTCAGTATATGAGGGGCACAAGTAATTATTGTATCGCCTATAATGGTTGCACTGATTTAGTCTGTGGTTATGTTGATTCAAATTTTGCATGTGACTTGGACAAAAGGAGATCCACTTTAGGATATGTCTTTACTCTTGCAGGAGGACCTGTTAGTTCGATGTCAAAACTAAAAAACACAGTTGCTTTATCCACTATTGAGGAAGAATATATGGTTATCTCATATGCTTGCAAGGAGACAATTTGGTTAAAATGTTTGTTGGGTGAGTTTGGAAGGATGCAGGAGAAGGTGAAAGTATTCTGCGATAGTTAAAGTGCTATTCATTTGACTAAAAATCCAGCTTATCATAGTAAGACAAAACATATTTCTATTAAACACCATTTTGTAAGACATGTTATTGATAAAGATGGAGTGGCTCTGGAAAAGGTTCATACAGAATAAAATTGCGCTCACAAAACCAATATTGTTAGAGAAACTGCGGCTGTGTTTCAATTCTCTTGGCTTGCAGGAAAGGTGCCAACCAATTTCCCATGTTTTTGGAAGATATGGGTGGATTTCTAGGCTCCTATTATTTTGTGATTAGTTGAACCAAATCAACTAAAAATACAATTGGTTAGGTGCATATGAAATTTATGTAACTGGTTGAGATATGCTTCATATCTATGTAAGCCCATAGAAGCAAGTGTGTAGGAGGAGTGTGAGTGATGATGGTAATCCTGTGTTTAATTGTTGTAATTCTCCCTTGATCAATAAGAATACCCATTAGCATTGTTCGGTGGATGTTTCCCTTTTGAAGGATTTTACCATGTAAAATATTTGTGATCATTGTATGATCGTTGTGATCTCTGATTATTTTCCATTAAATCTTGTTGTGTTTATGTTTTCGTTGCCTAACATATGAAACAAATATTCCAACATAAATCTACATATCTAATCAACCTTAAAATAAAACAAAACAAGTTTTTTGTTGTATAGACTCCAAATCCAATTTCTATCTGTAATCATCCATCGATCAACACACATGCATCCATCTATCTATAAATATGTTACCAAGAATGAACATTGATGAAAGCGTTGAAATTAATCATCTCCATTCCGGGGTCTGCCTCTATCAATTCAACAAGAAGTCGATGGTAGAAAGCCTTGAGCCCTTTCATAAGTTGTAACTCCATGTATGCCCTCAAGATCCAAATAAGGAACCTCCTACAAATGCTAGCTATGGGAAATCCCTTCTTCCTATGACGACCCAATTCGAGCATGGGTCTTCCCCTTTTTCTGTTGGATTTTCTCTTGTGATCATCTCCATATGCCTCTGGTGTTCTCTCAAGGAGATCATAGCGACGATGAGCCCATTAGATACCAATCTGCACTCTCAATATGAAGACTCTCTTGCTTCTAACCTCCATACTGTATTGTGTGTATATACTTACTATTGCTGCATATATATTTCCTATAAATGCTAAATTATTCTAACATGGAGGGAGGTGTTGAGACTTTTGAATATATAATTCATGTAAATGCCAAATTATTCTAACATGGAGGGAGGTGTTGAGACTTTTGAATATATAATTCATGTAAATGCCAAATTATTCTAACATGGAGGGAGGTGTTGAGACTTTTGAAGCTTCATCTACATCAAAGTATATGATGATAGATGAAGGGAACTTTGAGATTGGTGTTTCTTTGGATGTGTGTAAATGCATTCGTCCATCAGTGCTATGAATGGATGGAGGAAGATGATTGGCTGCTTGTTTTTAATTAATCCGTTGGAAACTTATATAGTTCACAGTTCATCCACATATGGATATTGTAACACAACGATCATCCAAAATATCATTTTCTAGGACTTTCATTTCGTTTCTTTTCTGATGGGACTGCGAAATATTGGATGTTGAATACTATGTGAGACTAAAACTAGCATAGCCGATAGTTAGCGGTTGGTGAACGCTGAAAGGCATAGGGCTCGTAAAAAACTCTCGTGTACTTAAAAAAAAAAACAAGTAAAAATGTCAGGCCCATGCATGAAGAAACTGTGAACTTCCTAGCCCATCACACAAAGAGTGGCTAAATCCCACAGAAAAAAACCCTCCACATCTCAACCATCTAACCTGCACTGACAAAGAGATGAAGAATAATTACACTTTTCATATTACTTTCAGGTAGAACGGGTGCTCACAAAAAAAATTCCAATGGAGACATTTCCCCATATGGCTTAATGACTCAGATCTTGCGTTAAAACCCTCGGCCTGAATATTGAGAATCCACATGAGGTAGAGAATGAAACGCCCTAACAGAATGAGGTAGAGAATGAGAAATGAAAGGCGCTAATAACTGAAGTAGATAATGAAACTCACGGACAACTGAGGAATCCCAAACGTGGTAATCCCAAAAGTTAATCATTTAAATGTGGAAATCATATGATGTTACAATAATTTATTAATACAATTAGGTAAATGTTAAAAAGTAAACAAGTTAACAGATGGATTTATAAATGAAAGGAAGTTATCAATAATAAATCTGACTCATTGATTTGGAGGACGACTAAGAATATGCCAGCATCTTCAATGCATAGCCATCAGATTAGAATTTAAGATTAAAAGATCATTAATTGTGCCCATCTCCAATAGGTATACACCTTTCTATGATATTGAATATAAAATCTACATTAACAACGTACCTTTTTGGGGGGAAATCTAGGCATATGATCTCCACCACAACCCCAACATTGAACAGATTGTTTCTTTGGATTTTTCTCCGCTGTCTTCATCATTCCAGGCTATTGAGAGTTCGTTGGCCTTGCACATTATTTTTGAAAAATGGTGGCTTAATCCCCTTTTTTATCTGTTCCACTTGTTTTTCATATTGGCTTCCCAAGCCTTTTGGAAAGTTGATATTCTCCTTTATTGATCATAAATACATTTAGTGCACTTTATGGTTTCCTCCAATGTCTTGGGATGATCATAATGTATCTTGTCACTGATAAATGAGGGTAGCCCACTCAAGTACCTCTAATTTTTAACTTGCTCATCCTTGATGAATGCTTTGGTGAGTGATGTTGAAGTATATCAACACTTCTTGCTTCTCTTCTTTTCTCATCATGCGACCTACGACTTCTTGACTTGTTCTACTTTGTCTCCTTATCCATTTTCTTTTCTATTTTGTACAAGATTTGCATCAACTTGATATTGAAGTCATCTTGATGCTCCTTGGCCTTCATAATACTTTCATTATCATCTTTATAGATTTGGACATATTTTTGAACTCCCTTTATGGTTTCTACCAAGTTTATGAGCTCCTCCTTGGATTATATACCATCAGCACCCAAACTGACATACAAATCCCCGAATTCATCATCATTGCTAAAAGCTCTTTGTGCATCTTCCATGTTTTTTTACTTTCTGCTTTGATTATGTCCTACTCCAATCATTGTTAACTCTACAAAATGTACTTTGTACTGTTTTCTTAGATTCCTTTGTTTTGAAGTTGGTATTAAAAATGTACCGATGCACGATGTCAATATTTAACATATACACCATGTATCAATATTGTGCATTCACCGCAAATTTTGTTCCACGCAGCTCCAATTTTTTAGTGCACATACCCACCCTCATTATTTCCGTGCAATTCCAATGCATTCTTATTTTAGGCGCACCAATGCCACGTTGTAATTCCCAAATTTAGAAACTTACTAGTCTAAATTTTTCCTTAAGTAGAAATTGAGCCCATGTAGGCTCAATTTTGAGACGTGGCTCTAATACCAATCAATGTACCCCATTACCAAACTGGCTCTGATACCAATCAACATACCCCATTACTGAACTGCCTCTGATACCTATATGTAACGTACCCCACTATTGAACTGCTTCTGATACCATAATTTAACATCCCCAACTTACTACTAAGAAATGCTACTCCAAAGTCTAGTGCACATATTCTACTATATAACATTAGTTTGCGCATAATTATTTGAAGTAACACGCTCAACCCCACGCTGAGTCGTTCCACCCAAACTTTCCTCTTTTGATACAACTTATAACAATGGAAGTAACTCAAAACAACTCTGTTCACAAGCATACTGAGCACACAACACTATTGTGCATGTAATCCACTCTAAACATGTGATATCTACTACACGCGCAACCATTATGGTATCACACACAAATTCTTTCTTTTCCTTGTGAGTGTGGGATGCTTCTGTGTGCGCACAAGCAAATCGAGCCTTTTGTACACAAAAATTATTTCCCTGTGTGCACAACCATTCTAACTTTTCCCCAGAGACTCATGACCAATACCATAAGGTTAACTTAACATGAATAACTAACAAAAATTGTCATACTCATGCACGACCACAAATATTGAATATCAACACTACACTTACATGTGCAAGCAACATTATACACAATAACAATAATTACATATTTGCAACTACATACAAGAATTAAACCCATATTGAACATAGATAATTAAGCACACAATAAGTGAAACAAGTACATAAAGACACTTATATTTTATGAAAAGTCACCAACTGTGAGCAAAAATCAGACGTTCCTCCCATCCATAAACTCTGTTGCTCATATACTTTCAGCAACAGGTCACCCCTGATCTTGGGCTTAACTCCACCAGGGAAAAATGGTTGATAATGCCAAGCTAAGGTCTGATCATCAGAGAATTTCTCAGTCCAAGGTGCCACTGCTACAACTAGAATACATTCTCTCATTCCCCACATGAATGTTACACCCAAGAAAGTGTGACCCGTCTCTTCTCACCAGTCCCTCGGCTACCCCACTTCCCTTCCAGGGTTCCAACAATAGGTTGGACATGATGTCTCAGAGCCCTGCAACTAATGGCCAACGCACCAGGGAACAATTCCCAACAAAACTCTCACCTAGAGAGAATGCTCATGGGCCTGACAACCTGCCTTGATCCATATTTTATGAGCAGAACAAAATGACTATAGATTATTAACAGGTGCTTAACACAAAATAATAGAGATATAGTAAAACTGGTTTTCTATTCAATAAGGAAATAAGCTGAAACAGTAAAATGTAGTCGAAACAAGCTTGCTGGAATGGTGGCGATTTATCTCTGAGAAGAGATGTGACAGATGTGCTCATTCACAAGAAGATGATTACAATGAGGCTCTGAAGGCCTTTTTACAATAAACAAGAATTCCAAAAACCCTAGACATCCAAAAACCTAACCCTAGGAGATGAAGCGTCAAAAGTCATGTGGGCCCCATTTGGGTAAGTCAGTACATAGCTTGTTGGAAAGGTATTGTCAATGAGAATATTAATTTTGGGGGATCAATCATGCCTTTGACTATCATTGCGAATATCTATCCCGAAAAACCTTCATTTAGGCCCTCAAAATGGCCCGAGAAGTTAAAATTGCTAAAAATAGTAAATTGCCAAAATTGTCAGGAAACTGTCTTGAGCCAATTGGAAAAGGTGGGTGGCCACTGATATCCACCTGGATCAATCCTCCCTCCTTAGGAAGAAATGGTCTCCATTGCGTTGAGTTCCCCCATTAGATGAGGAAATTTCTGTTGAATTTGACCCCGGGTGAGCCACTTGCCTTAGTGCAGGAGCTGCCCTGCTTTGACGACTTGATAAATTTGGATCATTTGTTGTCGAGTGGCCTTGATATGTGTGTCCACAATATGATCATTGGATTCCTGTTGTATGTAGTCAGGGTTGATCTCTATTGGTGTCAACTTCTCTTCTATGTCTGAGGTGTCTAATAATGGTAGGAAATAAGGGCGAAGGAGATCCACATTGAACACTGGATGCAGACCAAGGAAAGGAGAAATGTTGAGATCAAAATCATTATCTCCCACGACCTTGGTGATGGTGTACGAACCATAACGGAGTGGGAGAAGCTTCCGATGGGGTATTATAAGGCATTTTTTCTGCAAGTGCAACCAAACTTTGTTGCCCACCTAAAACTTATATGGCACCCGATGTTGATCATGGCACTGCTTGTACTTGTCATTGGACTTCTATAGGATAGCCTAAACATGTTGGCGAATGTGCTAGATCTTCTCAATGAACTGGGTGGCTTTGTTAGCTTCAATTGGAGCAGGAGATGAGTCGGTCAAGGTGACTGCAAGGGGAAGTGCAACATCTATGGGACCCAATGGTTGGAATCCCAACCCCACGTGAAAGGGGTTGTGGTCAGTTGAGTTATGCAGGGCTTGGTTGTAGCTATGTTGGACATAGGGAAAGATCTCATCCCATGTGCGAGGGTGCTTTGAATTATACATGTGAATGATATGCATAATTATTTGATTGATGACCTCGGTTTGGACATCTGTCTGGGGGTGGAAGGCCATGGATTTGGTGAGCTTGGTGTCTAGCAGTGACCAGAGGCTCGACCAGAATGTGCTGAGAAATCGACTGTCCCAATCTGAGACAATGGTTTGTGGGATTCCAAAATGTACCCAGACTCGTTCAAAGAAGATCTTGGTAGTGGCCTCTACTGTGATGTTCTTCTTGCAGGCAACCCGAATAGCCATCTTAGAAAAGCGATCAACAACCACAAAAACATAGTCATTTCCCCACTTGGTGGACAGGAGGCACGACATGTAGTCCATTGAGATGGATGCCCATGGCCTGTCAGGAGTAGGAAGAGGGGTGCACAGGCCATGTTTCTTAGTGGTCAGTTTGGAAATAGCACAAGTAGTGCACGACTTGATATACTTGCTGACCTCTTGTCAGAGTTTCAAACAATAGAAATGTTTCTGTAGCGTCGCCACTGTATTTTCGACGCTGAAGTGTCCTGCCACCCTACTGTAGTTGGATTTCCATATCATCTTCACTCACTCGCTTGATGGCACACATATATGGCCCATATGACACAACAACCCATCCCGAAGATGGAAATTATGGACAACTGCATTTGCACCCAACATTTGGTAGGTGGTGGCGAAGTCCGGGTATGTCTCATAGAGATGAGGCCATCCAGAGGTCTCATGGCCATAGGAGTATAGCACCGTGGTGAGTTCCGCAACTTGCGGTCTGCTGAGGAAATCATCGATGCGATTGGTGCTTTCTATTTTATACTTGATGTTGAGGTGGAATTGCTGCAAGTATGTGGACCACTTTTGATGGCAGTCATTTTGCAATTTTCCTTTTGTCTGCATGAACTACATTGGCTTATGATCAATGTGTATGATTGTCTCCTTCCCAAGAATGTAATGTCTCCACTGGCGAAAGGCTTGCATAATGGAGTACATTTATTTATCGTAAGTAGGGTACTTACAGACAACATCTGATAGTGTCTCACTATGATAGGCCACGACGTGGCCGTGCTGAGTAAGAATGGCACCCACGACATAGTTTGAAGCATCTGTCTCGATCTGAAAGGGATGTTGCAGGTATGGTAGTGAAAGTACTAGGACTGAGCATAAGTGCTACTTCAAATCGTCAAACGCTTGTTGTTGGGACCGGCCCCATGCAAATTTCGCCTTACCACCACCCCTAGTTATTTGGCTAAGGGCCCATGCAATATGGGAGAACCCCAACATGAACCTGCAGCAGAAATTGGCAAGGCCCAAGAAGCTCCAAAGCTCAGTGAGTGTGGTTGGGGCTGGCCAGTCACGAATGACTTGGATCTTGGCTGGATCCACATGTATGCCATGCTGATAAATTATTTATCCTAGGTAATGGACCCTTTCCATGCCGAAGGAGAATTTTTCCAATCTGGCATATAGCTTGTGCTATCGGAGGGTGTGTAGAACCTATTGAATATGTTGCAGGTGTTCAACCCAAGTCTTGTTGTAAATGAGAATGTCATCTAGATACACCACTACAAATGTATTGGTGAATGGTCGTAGGATATCGTCCATCAACGTCATGAAAGTGGCTAGAGCATTTTTCAAACCAAAGGGCATGACCAACCATTCAAAAAGGCCTTCCTTTGACTTGAAGGCAATTTTCCATACATCTATCTATTCTATCGGGACCTAGTGGTAGCCAGACTTTAGATCAATCTTACTGAAGTATTTGGCTCCTGTGAGTTGATCAAGGAGGTCGTTGATTCAGGGAATCGTGTACAGGTTTATGATTTTGATTTTATTCAGAGCCCGATAATCAATGTAGAGTCGCCAGGTTCCATCTTTCTTCTGTACCAGAGCGATTGGGCTCCCGCAAGGTGATGAGTTGGGACAGATGTGTCCCTTGTGGAGTAGTTCTTGGATCTATCGCTTTATCTCCTCATTCTCTAACAAAGAGTGATGATAGACTGGCCCATTGGGCAATGGTACGTCGGGGGTCAGATCGATGGGGTGCTTGACCTGGCAGTGCAAAGGTACCCCAATAGGTGACAAGAAGATATCTGAGTATTCTTCCACGACCTTATCTACTTGCTTCTGTTGTGTGGAGAGGTCGGTCATAGAGACCCTGGATGTGGTTGTGATCTTTTGCTTATTCTGAGAGAGAATCACGCAGAAGAAAAAATTCCCCGTCAGAGAGATAAACTTCCTGCATTGCTTCGTAGAGATCAAGAAAATAACACTACGTGGGACTGCCTCGGGTATCCTGTACAATTTCTTGTTCAAAGTAATAATAACACTACGAGGCCTAGACTCATATACAACATGACGTTTCCATAAATAAGGTTGGTCCAAAAGAACATAAAAAACTTCGAGAGGAGCAACATCACACAATAGCTCATCTTTGAAGGGCTTGATGCCATATGACATTCGACACTGTTGGATGACGCGGAGAACACTTCCTTTGCGGAGCCATCCAATGATGTAGGGTTGTGGGTGCGGTGTTTTCGGTAGGGCCAACCGCTTGACAACCTCTGCTGAGATGAGGTTATTCTGGATACCGCTATCCATAATGAAGTGCAGTGGGGTGCCTTTTACCCACATTTGTGAATGGAAGAGGCATTCTCCTTCTTCTGGCTCGTCTGGTTCATTAGGCTAGAGCTTGGTGGTAGCAACGGTGGCACTGGGTTCCACGTCAATGATCCATATTCCCCTTTCTAGTTCTAGCTCAGAGTCTGAACCAACATCTGATTCTGGCTTTCACTTCATCCACCAATGACTTCTTTGAGCAGCAGTCGACAGTGTTATGCCAAGGGATCTTATGGAAGTTGCACCACTTCCCGGTATCTTTATTTGTCTTTTCGGTATCCGTCTTTGCTTGTAGCTTGGACTGGTTGTCCTGATACTGTCCATATTTTCTTTGTCCTTATCTCTATGGGTTGGGGCCACTCTTTCCTAGGTTTTTTTGTGAGGGGTTCCCAGGCCCAAATTTCCACATGTTTTGTTTGAGCTTCTGCTCGATTTTGATGACATATCGGTAGGCCGCGCCCAAGGATGAGATGTCAAAAAATTCCATTTTGGTTTGGATGTATCTATGCAGAGCATCGTAATACTTGAGCACAAGATGTCGCTCTGAATCTTTGATACCCAGCTTGGTGTGCAAGGTATGAAAGATATTTGTGAAATCTGGAACTGCTTGGTCTCTTTCTTTCTGCAAGGTGGTCCATTTGGTATACAAGTTATCATAACTTATGAAAGGGTAGTATTCTTCCTTAATAACATCCCTGAAGGAATCCTAGGTGGCCATGACTGTAAATAATGAGTGTTCCTCTATTTCCTTTTTCTCACAGAAAGTTTCCCACCAATCTTTGACATGGGGAACGACTTTGAGGAGTGAAAAAGTAATATTTTCTCTATTCAAAAAGTTATGGATAGAAAAATACCCTTCTAGTAGATTCAACCACTTGTCTACAACATCTGCATCTATCTGACCTTCAAATATAGAAATATAGAAGTTTATTTGTACTTTGAAGGGGGTGGCGCCTCCGCTCGAAGAAGATGTGTCGCCTGTTGGTAGCCACCGAAGGATTTGCGTGAAACTATCCATCATCTCATTCCTTTGTTGTGTGAGGGATTCCTCAATCAACAGTTTGAAAGGATCTCCTATCCCTTCATCTTTCCTTTCTCCTACAATGAGAGGTCTCTTGGGTGTACGAGAGCTTTTGTCCTCAAGAGAAACAAGCTCGAGACCCAACTCTTTGTACTCCGACCTCATTGGGGACATGCATTAAGACAATAAGGAGAAGACCGCTCTGATACCACTGATCCAGATTTTATGAGAAGATCGAAATGACTATAGATTATTAACAGGTTCTTAACACAAAATAACAGAGATATATTAAAACTGGTTTTCTATTCAATAAGGAAATAAGCTAAAACTATAAAATGCAACAGAAACAAACTTGTTGGAATGGTAGTGGCTTATATCTAAGAAGAGATGTGATGGCTGCACTCATTCAAAAGAAGTTGATTACAATGAGGCTTTGAAGTCCTTTTTACAATAAACAGGAATTCCAAAAACCCTAGACATCCAAAAACCTAAACCTAGGAGATGAAGCACCAAAAGTCATGTGCACCTCGTTTGGGTAAGTCAGTACATCAACTTTCTGGGGTCGTAAATTTTGCATACGATCTTTGTTTTAGGCATATGATAACCCGTTGGAAAGGTATCGTTGAGGAGATTCATTTTGGGGGTTCAATCATTCCTTCGAATATCATTGAGAAGCTCGATCCAAAAAAACCTTCATTTAGGCCCTCAAAATGGTTCGGGAAGTTAAAACTACTAAAAATAGTAAATTGCCAAAATTGTCAGGAAACTGTCTTGAGCCAGTTGGAAAAGGTGGGTGGCCACCGATATCCACCTGGATCACGCCTCTTTGAAAACAAATATATTACCTAGAGAGACTATTCACGGGCCTGAAAAACTGCCTCTTAGAAAACAAATACTCTCTGGTTACAAGAAAGAAAAACCCCTTACAATCTTTTCTCTGCAAATAAGGTAATATTCGTCCTTTCTCAGATGGTCTCACCCATTTTTTCACATGAAAAAATAAATGAATAATCCCTCAAAAGAATGAGTTTCTCTCCAAAATACACTAAGGCCAACAATATATATTGCATTTCTTAAAGTGGACACTTGTCACCTTCAATACTAGATTTAGCCACTTGGTGACCCATTCCCATGCCTCAGGAACTTAGAAATAAATAATTATCCATAATTTATACTTTTCAGAAATATTAATAAAATATTGTCTAGGACTTAAGGCCCCCCACTTTTCCCTTTTTCATTGGAGTTATCCCCCGATCTCTTTTCTCCTGATCTGTCAATGTGCAATGATGTAATATTATTAATAACTTGAGTATGATTACATTTTAAAAGGATAGGTGCACTAGCCTATTTTCCTCCTAACTCACCAGTCTCATAACTAAACAGGGTCTCCAACCACAAATATATATATATATATAACTCAGCTCGATGCACACTTCCAACTAATCCCCATGCACTTACTCAAGTGCGCACAACACTGTGAAATGTACACACCCTTCCTTTTATGTACAACCATGCGCACTTACCCTGGTGTGAACATTAATATGAAACGTGTGCACCATTTCTTTGATAACAATTCTCGTGCACTACTCAGGTGCACACACAACCAAAACTTGGTACTAATGGCTCACCAACCTATATTTACAATTACATTTACAATTGGTACCAATAGATCACTATCCTATATGTACACTTACAAATGGGTTCAATTAGGGACATTACACTAGGTACCCAATCATGTTTATATACAAGAAGTTCACATTTTTCAAACATTCATCCATTCTTTGGTTTTGTGGCCACAAAGTTTTGTGAACCGATTTAAAAAAACTTCCGCATGTAATTCACATTTTTCAAATAATCATCCCCCTTTTGGCCCAACCAACAAAATTCATGTTTTTAGGGATTTAGAATTTATATGAAATACATCATTTTTCTTCATTTTCATACCATGCAAGTTAAGGCAGAACCCTTTGGTGCTTTTGGAGGACGTAAATTTTCCTTCTTTGTAGAAAATATTGTTTGATTTGCACAGTTTTGAGTTGTGGTTTTTGTAATTGGCTCATGAGAAGGATGTTCTTGATTCTTGGTTTTGTTCTTATCGATTTAGGTATGTGATATTTCCAGTCACTTGATATCAACTCACGTGGGATGTTCTACATAGTTTATGTTGTTGGAGATATTAATTACAAGTCGTCATCTTCACGCTTACACAAACTCTCTCTATCATGGAAAGGAGAGACGTTTAGTCTGTCAGACACGAAAAGGATGAGTGTTAGTAGAAGCGATATTAAATGAGCCTATATTTGTCTTTCTTGAGCTCTATTATGCAGATAAGAGCCAGTCGAAATTTATTTTATTCTTAAATGTTTGAGTCAGTTTACTTCTACAGGAAGTCTTAGTTTCATCTTTATATATGTCTCAGTCTGTAAGTAGTCGATAGAAGAGAACATAGAGAACATAGTCAATAGTTAGCAGACAACAACAACAACAATTGTGTAAGGACTCGAAAAAGTATGAGAGCACAAGCTCTATGTCTTGTAAGTTTCTAGAAGTTGTTGGAGTCAAAGCTCTGAATGATATTGCATTATGTAACCATGTGTAGCGTTAAAGTTGGTAATATATATTAAGCTTTGTGTGTTGATGTATTTTTTACTCTCTATTGTGAAAATATATTTTCTCTGTTTATGCTCAAACTTAAGTTCATAGTTTATGTGTTGAGAGTAGCACAATATTAAGAAATTATTTTTTTAAGTGTTATCATCACAATGCGCAGTATATCGTGTAGTCTGTGAACTGCACAGTAAGTCCTGAGAGTTCATCGATGAAGAATTCCACTGCATGGTCTTTGAAACTGCGTTGCGCAGAGTTTTTTTGTGTGATATAGATCTGAGATATGGTATTAGAGAAGGTTTATTAGATAAAATTTTATGAGAGTAGTTTTCAAGATCAACAACTCTATTGAAAAGTAAAATCATGGCTTCTACTTCAAATCTGCAACCTCCCATTTTTACAGGAAAAAATTATGATTTATGGTCCTTGACCATGAAGGCGTTATTTAAGGGTCAAGATGTATCGGAGATAGTAAAAAATGACTATGTGGAACCAACAGATCAGGAAACATACAATGCACTCACACAAGCTGAAAATGAGGCTTTGAAAGATCAAAGGAAGAAGGATGAAAAGACAATGTTTTACATCAATCAAGCCATGCATGAGAGCATACTCCCAAGATTTTCATCAACAAAGCAAGCCAAGGAAGCATGGGACATACTACAAACTTCTTATCAAGGTATGTACAAAGTCAAGACTTCAAAACTACAAATTCTTAGAAGATATTTTGAAACATTGTCAATGAAAGAAACAGATTCAGTAGATTCCTTTTACACCCATGTTATTGTCATGAGAAAATAGATTAAGTCTCATGGAGAAACCACTGAGGATAGAAAGGTTGTTGAGAAGGTACTTAGGAGTCTTCCCCCTAAATTTGATACCCTTGTTGTGACTTTGGAAGAAAACAAATATCTGAGTTAGTTTAGCCTAGATGAACTACAAGCCTCCCGCATTAATCATGAACATAGATTGAATAGGTCAAATATGTCATTAGAAAATGCATTTTCCATGTAGTCATATATAATCCGTGGAAGAGGAAGGGGAATAGATAACTCTAGAGATAGATGAAGGATTTATGCTAGAGGTGGATGTAGTAGCAGCCCTGCAAATACTAGTGGAAGAGGACAAGATCAGAATAAGAAAGGTCAAGATCAGTCAAACAACACAAATACTCCCTCCAATCCTATGTTTATGGTGAGCGTTGAAACAATTCCTATAATATCACCAGTTGATTGTAATGTTTCTCAATAAAGTCCATGTGACATATGGTATCTAGATTCAGGTTGTAGTAATCACATGACATGAAACTCATAACTGTTTTCTAGTTTGGATAAGTTAGTACAAACTAATTTTACACATGGAACATATATCCAAGTCAATGTCTTGGGTAAAGGCAGTATTAATATTTTAACTAAACAAGGAGAGAAAAAAGTTATGCCCAATGTATATTATGTTTTTGGCCTAAAACATAATTTGATGAGCACACGATAGTTTTTACAGAAATGATATAGAATCTACATGGAAGATAATCACTCTGTGATTTTGGATAGGTGTCCAAGCAATTATCTTATTGCAAGAATACAGATGACAAACAACAAAATGTTTCCATTGACATTGAGGCCAACAATGAAGAGAAAAACAACACAAGCTTTCGGTAAAGAAAAAGATGTGCAATATTACACTGCATTTAAAGTGGAAAGTAAAGAAGTAAGTGCGCACAATTCCACAGAATAAAAATGTAGTGTGTGCAGTTTCAAGAAAGAAAGCGTAGAGATGCATGAAACATTCCAATCTGAAGTGCAAGATGATTCCTAGCTGTGGCATTTCAGATTTGGACATTTGAAATTTGGAGGTCTGAAGTTGCTACATAAGAAGGATATGGTTAAAGGTTTTCCATTAATTGAAAAACCAAAAATAATATGTGAAGGATGGATCTTTGGAAAGAAACATAGAGAGTCATTTCTAGTTGGCAAGTCATACAAAGAAAATCTTCACTGGAAATTGTACATTCAGATATTTTTGGACCAATGCAAACACCATCTATATGAGGGAGTACCTATTTTCTTACATTCATTGATGATTTCTCAAGAAAGACATGGATTTAATTTCTAAAGCATAAATATGATGCATTGGGTTGTTTTCAACAATTCAAGTCATTTGTGGAGAAGCAAAGTGGTCATTACATCAAGGTTCTAAGAAATGACATAGGAGAAGAATATGTTTCAAGAGAGTTTTATAAATTTTATAAAGTTCATGGAATTTACAAGCAATTTATTGTGTGGTATACCCACAACATAATGGTGTCATAGAGAGAAAGAATCAAACCATCATGGAAATGGCGTGCAATATGTTGGCATCAAAACATGTATCAAATGAGTATTGGGTTGAGGCAATAGAAACTGCAGTATACATCATGAATAGATGTCCAACAAAGAGTGTGAAAAACAAAGTTCCTCAAGAAGCCTATATAGGAATGAAGCATAATGTGATGCACTTAAAAGTTATTGGTTGTGTCGCATACACACATGTTATAGATGAGTTGAGAAAAAAAGGATGGATAACAAAGGGAAAAAATGTATATTTGTTGGGTATTTTGAAGATATAAAAGCATACAAATTGTATGACCCTATTACATAAAAAGTCATAATTAGTTGCGATGTTCAATTTTTGGAGAATGAAGCATGGGATGGAAGCATAGAAAGGACAATAAAAATCATTGATTCTATTGGGGATGATGACACATAAGAAGAAGTGGTTCAAACACCAGTTATTAGTCAGTGTGCAACTCCTACCACTACTGGAAGTGCGATGGAAATACCATCTCAAACTACTCCAATGATATCTGTAAGTGTGGAGTCCACTCCAAGAGCGCAACAAACTCTAGAAAACAGTGTAAGTAGCTCTACATCTCAAGATCCAACATTATCAAGTTTGTTACCATGGAAGACAAGAAGTCTCTGCGACATCTATAATGTTGAAACAAAAAATTCATTTTTATTTTTTGCTCTATTTTCACAAATAGACACGATAATTTTAAGGGATAAATTTCTCTCATAGACTAATTTTCCATGGTTTTTCCAAAAACGAGATTCACTATTTTAAAAATGATTCTCCCAAATTATATACGATAAAATTATTTTATCTTAAAAATCGTCAAAATTATATAAAAACTATATAAAATCCTTATAAATTTGAATATTTTTACAAAAATATCGCCAAACATTTATAATTGGCATATGAAGGATTAGTAAGATTCGCTAAGGTTTCTACATTTTAAAACAAACTTCCATCCTTAAAATCATCCATGGGTCACATGATCCATTAACTTTTGAAGAAACTATCAAGGATGATGTATGGGCACAAGCCATGGATGAAAAAACTAAATGCATAGAGAAGAATCAAACATGGAAATTGGTAGATGGACCTAAAGACAAAGATGTGATAAGTGTGAAGTGGATTTATAAAACCAAGCAAGATGAAGATGGAAGTGTGTAGAAGCACAAGGAAAGGTTAGTTGCAAGAGGTTTTACACAACAACTTGGAATCAATCAAACATTTTCATTAGTTGCGTGCATGGATACAATCATAACTGTGTTATCCATTGCTGTGTGAAACAAGTGGTTTTTTTATGAAATGGATGTAAGGTCAACATTTTTGAATTGACATTTAAAACAAGTATATGTGGAACAACCACACGACTATGACATTCCAGGACAAGAAAACAAGGTATATAGATTGAAGAAGGCATTGTATGGATTAAAGAAAGCTCTCGGAGCTTGGTACAATCACATAGATTCCTATCTCACATAAAATGGATTTCAGAAAAGTGAATGTGATCCAACACTGTATATCAATTTACACAAAATAGCAAGGAAACATGTTAATTGTTTACTTATATGTAGATGATTTCATCTTTATGGGTGATTTTTGCATAAAAATATTTAAGTTATTGATGAAGGATGAATTTGAAATGATTGATTTGGGGATTATGAGATATTTTCTGGGTATTGAATTTCACGAGTCCAAAGCTAGTATATTTATTTCATAATCTAAATATACACATGAAATTTTGAAAAGATTCAACATTATAAATTTCAAAGCAACCCCAACACTTGTTATAACAAGATTGAAGTTAAGCAAGGAAGATGAAGATGAAGGGTCCAATGTGGATCCCACACTATTTAAAAGGTTGGTAGGAAGTATTATGTATTTGACAACAACAAAGTCTCATATTATGTATGGAGTGAGCTTGATTTCAAGGTTCATAAAAACTCCAAAAGAATCACATTGGAAGGACGGAAAAATAATTGTGAGATATGTAAATGGAACAAAATATTGTGGCATAATGTATTCAACTTCACGAGATTTTAAACTTATTGGATACACTGACAATGATTGTGGAGGAAACATAGATGACATGAAAAGTATATTCTGGAACATGTATAGTGTCATGAGTACGTCGCAGCTACAAGCACAACTTGTCAAGCAATTTGGATAAGAAGAATGTTAAAAGATTTGTTGTCAGAACAACATGAACCAACTACAATATTTTGTGACAACAATTCAACCATCATGTTGTCAAAGAACCATGTGTTTCACAAGAAAACCAAGCATATTGATACAATATATCATTTTATGAAAGAATTGGTGAATAACAAAAAAATCTGTTTAGAATTTTGCAGGTCTAAAGAACAAGTCACAGATATATTTATAAAAGCTTTATCAAGGGATGCATTTCAGAAATTGCTCAATTGTGTAGGAGTTGAGGCAGTCACAGATACTTGACAGTTTATGTAAATTCAAATTTTTGATGTAAATTTTGCATTTTGTAAACTCATCTACTTATAATTAAGAGAGAGTGTTGGAGATACTAATTTTGCATTTTGTAAACTCATCTACTTATAATTAAGGGGGAGTGTTGGAGATACTAACTACAAGAGCTTCATGCTTATTTTGTCGAACATGGGAAGGATAAGAGTGAGTCAAAATTTATAGTCGTCTTAAATGTTTGAGTTAGTTTACTTCAGGAAGTTTTAGTTTCATTTTTATATATGTCCAAGTCTATAAGTAGTCAATAGAACAAAACAGTGAAAAAAGTCGATAATTAGCAAGCAACAACAATTGTGTAAAGAGTCGAAAAAGTCTGAGAGCACAAACATTTTGTCTTGTAAGTTTGCAGAAGTTGTTGGAGCGAAAGCTTTGTATTCTATAATATAACAGTGTGTGTCCTGAGAGTTCTACTATGAAGAATTCCACTGCGTGGTCTTTGCAATTGCACTGCACATAGTTTGTCTTTGTCTGCCGGTTGTAGATCCGAGATATGTCTTTTTTGGATTTATTTGGGAGACATCTACGAAAGCGTCATCATCCCTATTCTTCCTAGAGAATGCCTAACTGTAGTTTTTGGGATTTTCCCCTAACGCAAATCGTCCGAGGAAAATTTCAATAATATTTTGCCTAATTTTTCTCTTGTGCTCTTGAACTTCTGGAGCTTTTCGGCTTTGTCATAAGAAATCGCCGATATTTTTCAGACGCTTGGATTTTGATTGTTTATTTCTTTGAAAGTTCGTCATATTTTCTTTTTGTTGAGAGTTTGGCCAGGTTTACATGACCACGGAAGCCCCTGGAACATTTAATGCAATTATTTAACTCATTTCTATGTTAAGGTAATTTAGAACCAAAAAAAATTGTCTAGGGATTAAAAACATTCAAAGCTTCATTAAAGTATTTAGTCGAGTGTTTTTTGGATGTGGATTTCTCAATTTAGGCCTAATATAATGATGAAGGGAGTGGGGTGTCATAGCATAAGACAAAGGATGGGAACTTAGATAATTGCAACCGCCAATAAGAAAACAAGAAATGGTTGCAACAGGAAACAATGAGATACGAGGGAAAAGAACCAAAGCCTAGCGAGATCAGAGGAAAAAGAAGCAGGATAGCTTCATAAAGTCCATGCAGGATCAGATATCTATTTTTTCATGCATCAAATGCTATAGTTAAGATGCAAACTAGTCTTGCAACTTGGTAAATTCGATGCACTTTGTACTAAACATGAAACAAAGTAGTCTCCCGTTCCATGTACAAGGGCCCACATTTAATGAATATAGAAAAACGCAGAGACTTGCCGTTCTGCAGAATCATACAATAGGATCAGCAAAAGTCCAATTTTTTGGAAGCACTTAAATTTTTAATGGTGCATTTATTGTATGGACAAATAAGCATCCATGTTTCTATTTAGGGTAACCTTTAATGCACTTCAAACTTTTATTCTACTATTGTTTTCTTTATTTTATAGTTAGTAAATTTTTTAATTTTTATATATTTTAAGGATGATACTCATAATAAAAATTATTAGAGTTAAAAATTTGTTGGAATTGATTGGGTGTGAAATATAATAATTATTCTTTCTAACCACTCAAACTTAATTCAATTAACCTTAACTATATTATATAAGTGTAAAAAGACACCCTTACAACAATATCACATCTTAACAATATGTTAATGGTTATTGTAAATCCATAAATATCTTCATAAGCTTAGAGCTTTTGATTAGAAAGTAAATCCAAGTAACTGATATGTAAAGGACGGCTCTCGCAACAGTTGACATATTGACTTCTTGTTGCTTAGATCTTATCATTCATTCCTGAGAGCTACAAGAAGCTGCGACAATCAAAATGAAGAGATTAGAAGAACGAACACACAACAAGAAAAACGAACGAGAGGAGGAGCCAAATGCCAGGTGAAAAGCCAAGACAACATCAACATGATGATAAGAAGTGATAGAGATGACATAAAACTTGGGAAATCAATTCATGCTAAAATGCTTACAGTAAAGCCTTCTTATTTATAGGTTTTCTGAAGGATGTACTTTATTTAACATTCTGTTCAAACAATTGAACAAAACTTGGTCTAATCAACCCTAAAACAAAACAGAACAAGTTTTCTGTTGTATAGACTCCAAATCGAATTTTTATCTGTAATCCTCTATCGATCAACACCCATACATCCATCAATCTATAAATACGTTACAAAGAATGAACATTGATGAAAGCGTTGAATTTAATCATCTCTAGTCCGGGGCAAGAAGTCAATGGCATAAAGCGTTGAGCCCTTTCCACAGCTGTAACTCCCTGTAAGATCTGAACACAGAACCTCCTGCAAATGGCAGCTATGGATAATCCCTTCTTCCTATGAAGACCCAATCTGAGCGTTGGTGGAGCCCTTCTTCTGCTGGATTTTCTCTTGTGATCATCTCCATCTGCCTCTGGTGTGCTTTCAAGGAGATCATAGCGATGACGAGCCCAGTGGATACCAATGGGGGCTCTCAATATGAAGACTCTCTTGCTGCTAATCTCCATACTGTATTGCATGTATATACTTACTATTCGTGCGTATATATTTCCTCTAAATGCCAAATTCTTCTAACATGGAGGGAGGTGCTGAGACTTTTGAAGCTTCAACTACATCAAATTATACGATGATGGACGAAGGGAACTTTGAGATTCGTGTTTCTTTGGACGTGTGTAAATGCCCATTTGTCCGTTAGTGCTATGAAGGGAAGAAGGAAGATGATTGGTTGCTTATATGGCCTAAGGTAATTAGGTAGTGGTACAAGATGTGTGATTCCTTCACTATGAGACAAAGTTTCTTAAGAAGTGAGTATGATCATTGTGTTTGTTTCAAAAGTTTCAATGAAGTATTCATTATCTTGATGTGATATGTTGATGATATTCTTGTTATAAGAAAAAGATGGTTGAGATCAACAAGTTAAAGGCTTAGTTGGCCAAGATGTTTCAAATGGAGGATATAGGAGAAACAAAACAAATCTTGGGCATAAATGTACACATAGATGGGAAAAATGGTAAGTTGTGGTTGTCACAAGTCTATGGAGAAGATACTGATGAGGTCCAGTATGAACATTGTGAAACCAATAAATATCCCTTAAGCTTTCCATTTTAACTTTTTTTAAGTTTATGTCTCGGTAGTAAGGGAGAAAATGATTATATGTTTCTTGTACCTCATGGAAATGCAGTAGGATGGTTGATTTTTTGCAATGAAATGTTCAAATATTTTACATGTAGTTGGTGTTGTCAGTGGACACATGGAAAAACTAGGTAAAGAGAATGGAAATGGGTGCTTCGATATCTTAGAAGCATGAGTAGCACCTACAACAAATGCAGTGATTTAGTCTATGGTTATGTTGATTTGGGAGATTTGGACAAGAGGATATCTACCTCAAGTTCATGTTACTAATGAGAGTGGAGTAGTCCATACTAGAGAAAAATGTGCATACATGTTCATGCAACCAATATTGTTAGTGAAGCTCCAGTGGTGTTTGGATTCTCTTGGCTTGCACGAAAGGTGATGATTAATTCGTTGGGAAAGGTATCAGGAATTTTTTTGTCAAGGTGGATATTGTTGGGTGGTGACAACACACAACTTGCAACTACATTCATTTTTCTTGGAGGTTTCTCAAGCATTTGGATTTCCATATGTGTGGAAAAATTTGAGATCTTTCCTATTTAAATATGGAATCCCATGAGGTGCTCCATGAGAATTGTAATTCATTTCTCCATTGGTTGGTTGAGCAATAAAGAATATCATTTCCCCCTATGTCTCTACGTACTATCTAATGTGTTTATATTCCCTTATTTTCTATGTTCATTAATATCTAGTTTGTAGGACAATCCCAACATATTACAGTAGGCTATTCCATTGATGACCTTTAAACCATTGAAAAGAAACTCAACATTTGTTTAGAACCAGATATGGGTGGGTGCAAGGTGTTGCTTTCCAAAATTGTTACAATGGGAACACAAACTTGTTAATTTTTTTACAAATGTGCATGCACTCTAGAAACATTCATACATTCCTATTTGAATTGCTTGAGTCCTTACTAAACCTCCAGGAATACCCCATACATCCCTCCACATTTCCCTCCACATATTATGTTATAAAATCATGCATATAGGGAATCTTTAACATTGGATTTGGATATGGATTCCATTATGAGGTTGTGCGCACTAAGGATGGCTCACTGTGCCTTACCCATGGTCGAGGAAAGAAAACAAGTGTCTCAAGATATTATTGGATATTGTGGGGCTTAGGAACCTTCAATGAGTCCTTGAACTAACATACAAGTCCTTTGTAGGGGTACTTTGCAGGTCTCCAAGTGGGATACATGCACAATAACTAGGTTTTGTGCACTGGAAATGGGTGTTGAGGCATAAACATGGTTGGGGGGGGAAAAAACCCTTAAGCCCTAATTAAACTTTATTGATCTCAAGAACCATGAAAAACACCTAAAAACCACAAAATAGACCCTCTCCATGGACTTAGTATTTAGCATTTGAATTGAATATGGGTGTCATTACAAGGTTGGGCATCATGGGTGGGTCTTGGGTCCTTGACCATAATTGATGGAGCGAAAAAAGAACTGAGTCTCCAGTCAACTTCTAGTTTCGACAATAACTCCTTGCTCAAGTCCAATTTGAGCAACATATTAGCAACCCTTAAATATATTCATGACTCAAACTTTGCTCATCTAATGTAATGAACTTCCCTAAGGTGTTAGCAATGAGTTCCATCCCAGGTAACAACACCCATATATGTTTGATTATAAAAGGTTATGTTCGAGGATCAAAACGTGGGTGCCACCACTTCAAAAATAGACTAGAGGGGCCCCTAAGCCATGGCTTAGATAAAATTGCCTCCATATCCTTTACATACCTGAACTCAAAACATATCCATCCCTTGACTAGGATATGTAAACTCAATATGTAACCAAACAACTTATTCCAACTAGTATCCAACAACAAGGCTAAGGAGCTCCTTGAAACATTCTTTCTCATCAACTTCCTAACTTCACAGAGCCTCACAGCTTCACAGAGCCTCTACCTTATCCATCCTCACATAAAACCCTAGCACCATTTAAATCTTTCTTCCTTTAAAATTACTTCCATCCTCAACTTCCCGACGCATTTTAGTTTTTACCGAGAATGAAATACATTACCAAGTAAGGCATTAGAGTCTTAAGTAAATTCGTTTGAATCACAGTAGTTTGGTTTGTAACTTAGAAAAATCTAAAATGAATAATGTACTTTTGAAAATCTAATTATTTCCATAAAATTTCAAAATTGAAATGCTTTCCAAATACAAACAGAATATGCTTGATAAAGTTTATCCGTTGAGAGGATATGCGAAATTTCTCCCAGAAGTCTCAAATTTGAAATATATGCTCGATAAAGTTCGTCTCTTACAATTGGTTAAGAGGAAATCTGATTTAACTTTTGTTAAATGATGTAGAAATTCTGGTTTATTAAAATTTGCCAGAGACTTCGTAGTTCTAGAAATGATCACGTCTTCCATAATGCCAGCCTGGCCTTGATCCGTCGCGAGATCTATATAATTCGTGCTTCCCTCGACATTACATCAAGACGTTTGCTAAAACTTCACAGTACTTTGGCCAGTGATGCATGTTCTTTCATCAAAGCATCCATAATGGAACAATCTGCTAAGCGTAAATTTGATAAGCTAAGGAAAGATCATTATAATGAAGTACAAAGATGATAGATCCTCTGAACAACATTGGGAGCTCTCGAACACTAAAAAAGAACTCCCTCAATAAAATCTCTAAGGAAGTAGTTCAAGTCATCAACAAATCTAGTGTGGATGAGAATATTAACAATACATTGATAATTAAGTTCTCTTCACTCCGAGAATTTATGTTTTTTCAAAAATATACAAAGAAAGTGGTCCTCTTAGGCCTATAGTTAATATAATTGGTTGACTTACCTACAAGCTTGCTAAATATTTATCTAACGCCCTCAAACCTTATGCACTTAAAACAAAGTATTTTATCAAAGATTCAACCTTCTTCTGAACTTGATTAAAAACATTAAGGTGGATCCAAATGATCTTTTAGTAAGCTTTGACTGTGTTTCACTTTTTATTAAGATTTGAATTGGTGGGGTAGTTCATGAGGTATCAAACTAGTGCACCACTATGCTTGTTGAAATTTATTTAAAATCTACATTTTTAGATTACAAGGCCAAACATATGAGTAAACATATGGTGTATCAATGGGGTCTTTATTTTCACTTGTGGCAAATTTATTTATGGAACATTTTGAAAAGAATACACTTAGTTCTTTTCCCTTTAAATCAAAGTTGTGGGTAAGATTTGTTGATGACACATTTGTCATTTAGCCTCATAGTCATAAAATTTTAAATAGATTTATAGAGCACTTTAATAATCAATAAGAGCACATCAAGTTCACTATGGAAGTTGAAGAAAATAAAAGTCTTCCTTTCCTCGATGTTCTAACCATGAAAAAACCTAATGGATCCCTGGTGCATAAAGTATTTAGGAAGAAAACCCACATGAAACAATACTTGCATGCCAGTTCCCATCACGATCCTACATAAAAATTAGAGGTCCCCAACACTTTAGCAACAAGGGTCCTCACGATCACTCATTACGATAATTTGAAAGAAAATAAACTCCATCTCGTCAAGGTTTTTAAGGATAATGGATACAAGGAAGACCAAACTTTGAAGGCTTTCCAAAATGCATCAAAAGAGCATTGTAATAATGACCAAACTTAGAACATACTTAAAGTCTCCCTTCCTTACATCCATGGAACAAATGAGAAGATTGCTAATGTTCTTAGAAATAAGAATATTGGGGTAACATTCAAATCCCTAACTACCATAAGTAAATCCCTAAAGTATGTTAAGGATCCCATTGATCCAAGGCAACAAGAAGGTCTTTACAACATATTATGTTGATGTGGAAAGGCCTATATTGGATAAACTGGTCGTTTCTATAAAATTAGGGTTAGGAACATGTAGTAGACATAAATCATAACCGAGTTTGTTCCTCATCCTTGGATGATCACTCAAACAAGACCAAACACCATATTTGTGTCGAGGATACTAGAGTTTTGTCCAATATCTACCACTACTTCAAAAGGAAAATCAAACAAGCCATCAAGATTGAAAAGCATCCCAACAACATGAACCGTGATCAAGTTTGGAAGATCAATAAAAGTTGGGCTCCGACATTACAACTTGCCTACGGATCCTGAAGAAAACTAAGTGTATTATGTACTTTATAATAATAAAACCTATTACATTAATTAGAGGTAATTATAATCTTTATACAATATTATTAATTGTATCATTTTTTTATTTTATTTTTTAAGATTATTTAATTATCTATCTATTTATATGTCAGTTGGGTTTAACTTGGTTGATTAGTTGGGAGGATTGATGATTATCCTTCCCACCTAGGTTCAATTCCTACAAGTGACATTTTGAGCTCATTGTTGTAATGGCTTTGAGCCGAATTGTAGAGTATCATCCTCAAATAATAATAATAAGAAATTTGATTTAAGAAAGCATGGGGTTTTTGTTGTTTCTCTATTTCTTTTAGTTCTTGTTAGTTTTCATGAGTTTTTTTTTATATGATATTTTTATGAGTTATTTTATTTTACTTTAGAGTTTGTTTAGATTTTTCCTTTTTTTTTTTAACATGTAAGTTTTTATTAATCTAATCTTTATATTTATTACTTCCATTTTTCATTTACTAAGTCCATTATTTATTGATTCTGATAGCTAGAATTTTTTTTTGGTCTTTATCTGTGTTTTTTCTTTTTATTTTTCATATTAATAGGTCTTAGTTATGGGTAAACATACAGTTGAGGAAGAATACATGTAGAAAATGCAAGTGGGATCACCTTCTTGGACAACCTTTTAACCTATGTTGGTACCCCTAGAGTAGTACCCCATTAGATAACACCTATACAAAATATCATTTCCACACACCCTTTGGTATATATGAAGTCCCCTAGGTGCACCTAAAACCAACCTTATATAAAAATATTGATCATGTTGTTGCGACAGTATATCAAGAAAAACATTAACAGGGATCACTTTCTAGTACTTGACAATCAAGTAGTGTGATTAAGGCATAGGCTATCCTACTCAATTATAGTATCAAGATATTGGGTTGAGTACTACTATTGGAAACCCACACACATGTCAAAGAGATATAGAAAATGAAACTCTTTTTTCCTTGGGACCCTGTAAACCCTAGCCACTGTAAAATGATCGTGATGCAACTTTTTTTTGGTGAACCCCAGGACCTATGGAATCCACTAATAACTCTTGAACACATGAGCAACATTCTTAGGTCAAATTTTTGGAAATCTCGGTAGAATGACTAACCTCCAATATGAAAAATATTGAAGGTCTCCACACCAAGCTTGATATCCTCTCATCTAAATGTCATGCAATCAAAAAAAATACTTGATGCTTTTGGAGTAATAAAAAAACACCTCGAGGAAATTTGCAAGTGAAAAGGACTTCAGTTAGACCTGATAGAGTAGTCTAAAGGGAATAACTCTTCCAATGGTGGATTTTATTTCTCAAAACCACCCTTTTGGGATCTCAATCCTTCAACATGAACAAGTATGATAGTTTTGATCTAGCAAGGTGGGTTACCCAAATAAAAAACTACTTCTCTCTCCATGGAATTACAAATGACCTTATGAAACTCAAGGTGGGGGTATTATATTTAGATCCAAAACATTCGAAATGGTGAAAATAGTATAAGAAATCTTATGGTGGATACAATGCTTGGAGTCAATTTGTGAAAGTCATCTATGCTCATTTTGAATGAGACACTCACTGTTTGGGATGATTGACCAAATTATGTCAGACAAGCATAGTTTTGGACTTTATAGTTTCCTTTGAGAAATTGGAAATCCCAATATCTGGCATGTCTTATCCCCTTTTTTAAACGTTTCACTAGTGAACTCAAGGAGGAAATTAAAGTAGAATTTATGATGCACTGTCACACTATTTGGTTGGAGGTCTGTGAGTGATCCAGGTGGATATCAGTGGCCACCCACCTTTTCCATCTAACTCAAAACAAATTTCTAGCAATTTTGATAATTTACTATTTTTAGCAATTTTTCGGGTCATGAACTTCCGTAGCTGTTTGGAGTCCCTAAATGAAATTTTTTGGGGTATGTTGCATTCGCAAAATTTCATTACAAAATTTTCATCATAAATTTTTGTGCAACTGTTTTATTCCTCGGATAGATCTTTCCAATGGGGTATCATACACCTAAAATGGAGATCGTATGCAAAAGTTACGACCCCGGGAAGTTGATGTACTGTCTTACCCAAACAGGGCCCACATGACTTTAGGCGCTTCATCTCCTAGGGTTAGGTTTTTGGATGTTTAGGGTTTTTGAAATTCCTTTTTATTACAAAAAGGCCTTGAGAGCCTTATTGTAATCATCTTCTTGTGAATGAGAGAAGTTGTCACATATCTTCTCAGAGATAAGCCGCCACCATTCCAGCAAGCTTGTTTTCCGCTGCATTTTACAGTTTCAACTTATTTCCTTATTGAATAGAAAACCAATTTTATTGTATCTCTGTTATTATGTGTTAAGAATCTAGTAATAATCTATAGTCATTTCGTTCTGCTCATAAAATCCAGATCAGTGGTATCAGAGTGGTCCGCTCCTTGTCATCTTAATGCATGTCCCCAACGAGGTTGGAGTACAAAGAGTTGGGTCTCGAGCTTGTTTCTCTTGAGGACAAAAGCTCTCACACACCTAAGTGACCTCTCATGGAAGGATAAAATAAATATGATGGGACATGAGATCCTTTCAAACTATTGATTGAGGAAGCCCTCACACAATAGAGGAATGAGATGATGGATAATTTCGTGCAAATCCTTCGACGACTACCAACAGGTGATGCATCTTCTTCGAGCGGAGGCACCGCCCCCTTCAAGGTACAAATAAACTTTGATATTCCTATATTTGAAGGTCAGATAGACGCAGATGTTGTAGACAAGTGGTTGAATCTACTAGAAAGGTATTTGTTTGTCCATAACTTTTCGAATAGAGAAAAAATTACTTTTGCACTCCTTAAAGCTGTCCCCCATGTCAAAGATTGGTGGGAAACTTTATGTGAGCAAAAGGAAACAGAGGAACCCTCATTATTTACAGTCACGTCCACCTGGGAATCCTTCAGGGATGTTATTAAGGAACAATAATACCCTATCGGAAGTTATTGTGACTTATATACCAAATGGACCACACTGCGGCAAGAAAGAGACCAAGTAGTGCCATATTTCACAAATATCTTCCATACCCTGCACACCAAGCTGGGTATCAAAGATTCAGAGTGACATCTGGTGCTCAAGTATTGCAGTTCTCTGCATAGATACATCCAAACCGAAATGGATTTTCTAGACATCTTGTCCTTGGGTGTGGCCTACCGATATGCCGTCAAAATCGAGAAGAAGCTCAAACAAAAGACGCGACAATTTGGGTCGGGGAAATCCTCACAACAAAAGCCAGGAAAGGGTGGCCCCAACCCAAAAAACAAAGGACAGAGAAAATATGGATGGTATCAAGACAACCAGTCCAAGCCGTAAGCAAATAAGGACACCGAAAATACAAAGAAAGATACCAGGAAGTGGTGCGACTTCCATAAGAGTCGTTGGCATAACACTGTTGACTGCCTCTCAAAGAAGTCGCTAGTGGCCGAAGTGAAAGCCTTTGAATCAGATGTGGGTTCTGACTCTGAGTCAGAACCAGAAGGGGAAGATAGATCATTGATGCGAAACCCAGTGCCACCGTTGCTACCACCAAGCCCCAACATGGTGAACTAGACGAGCCAGAAGAAGGAGAGCGCCTCTTCCATTCACAGATGTAGGTAAAAGGTACCCCGTTGCACTTCATCATTGATAGTGGTAGACAGAAGAACCTCATCTCAGCAGAGGTCGTCAAGCGGCTGGCCCTGCCGACAACGCCACATCCAAAACCCTACACCATTGGATGGCTGCCCCAAGGAAGCAATCTCCGCATTAGCCAACAATGTCGAATGCCATACGACATCAAGCCCTTCAAAGATGAGGTATTGTGTGATGTTGCTCCTCTCAAAGTTTGTGATGTTCTTTTGGGCCAACCTTATTTATGGAAACATCATGCTGTATATGAGTCTAAGCTTTGTAGTGTTATTATTACTTTGAACAGAAAATTGTACAGGATACCTAAGGTTGTCCCATCTAGTGCTATTTGATTGATCTCTGCTAAGAAATGCAGGAAGGTCATCTCTCAGATGGGGATGTTTGTCTTCTTTATGATTCACTCTCAGAATGAGAGAAAGATCAGAGCCACATCCAGGGTCTCTGCGACCGACCTCTCCACACAACAGAAGAAAGTAGATAAGGTCATGGAAGAATACTCAGATATCTTATCCTCCCTACTGGGGTACCTCTGCACTGCCAGGTCAAGCACCCAATTGATCTCACCCTCGATGCACCTCTTCCCAATGGGCCAGTCTATCACCGCTCTCTATTAGAGAATGAGGAGATCAAGTGACAGATCCAAGAATTTCTCCACAAGGGGCACATCCATCCCAAATCATCACCTTGTGGGAGCCCAATCGTGCTGGTACAAAAGAAATATGGAACCTGACAAATTTGCATTGATTACTGGCTCTGAATAAAATCACAGTAAGAAACTGGTACCTGATTCCCCGAATTGACGACCTCCTTGATCAACTCATGGGGGCCAAATACTTTAGTAAGATTGATCTGAAGTCTGGCTACCACCAGGTCCCGATAGAAGAGACATATGTATGGAAGACCACCTTCAAGTCAAAGCAAGACCTTTTTGAATGGTTGGTCATGCCCTTTGGTTTGACAAATTCCCCAACCTCTTTCATGAAGATGATGGACAATATCCTGCGACCATTCACCAATACTTTTGTAGTGGTGTATCTGGATGACATTCTCATTTACAACAAGACTTGGACCGAACACTTGCAGCATATTCAACAGGTTCTGCACACCCTGCGACAGCACAAGCTATACACCAACTTGGAAAAATGCTCCTTCAGCATGGACAGGGTCCATTACCTAGGCTACATCATTGATCAACATGGCATACATGTGGATCTAGCCAAGATCCAAGTCATCTGTGACTGGCCAACCCCAACCACACTTACTGAGATTCAGAGCTTCTTGGGCCTTGCCAATTTCTATCGCAGGTTTGTGTTGGGATTCTCCATATTGCATGGGCCCTTAGCCAAATAACCAGGGGTGGTGGTAAGGAAAAATTTGCATGGGGCTGACCCCAACAACAAGAGTTCGATGATTTGAAGCAACACTTGTGCTCAACCCCAATACTTCCACTACCAGACCTGCAACAACCCTTTGAGATTGAGACTGATGCTTCAGATTATGATGTGGGTGTCTTTCTCATGAAACATGGCCACACCGTGGCCTATCATAGTGAGACACTATCAGATGTTGTCCATAAGTACCATAGTTACAACAAAGAAATGTACTCCATTGTCCAAGCTTGCCGCCAATGGAGACATTACATTCTTGGGAGGGAGACAATCATCCACACTGATCATAAGCCACCATAGTGCTAGACTCTTGCGGCCATGAGACCTATGGATGGCCCCAACTCTATGAGATAGAACCAGACTTCCCCACCACCTACCAAATGTTGGGTGCAAAGGAAATTCTCAATAATTTCTATCTTCAGGATGGGTTATTATGTCATCTGGCCCATATATGTGTTCCATCAAGCAAACGAGTGAAGCTGATCTAGGAAGCCCACTACAGTTGGGAGGTAGGACACTTCAGTGTCTAAAATATAGCGGCTATGCTACAAAAACATTTCTACTGGCCGAAACTTTGACAGGAGGTCAACAAGTATATCATGTCTTGCACTGCCTGTGCTATTGCCAAACCAACCACAAAGAAATAGGGCCTGTACACCCCTCTTCCTACTTCTGACAAGCCATGGGAATCCATATAAATGGACTACATGTTAGGCCTCCCTTCGACCAAGTGGGGAAATGATTGTTTTTTTGTGGTTGTTGATTGCTTTTCTAAGATGGAAATTCTGGTTGCCTAGAAGAAGAGTATCACAGCACAAGCCACTGCCAAGCTCTTCTTTGAACAAGTCTGGGTAGATTTTGGAATCCCACAAACCATTGTCTCAGATTGGGATAGTTGATTTCTCAGGACATTTTGGTCGAGCCTCTGGTCACTGCTGGACACCAAGCTCACCAAATCCATGACCTTCCAGCCCCAGACCGATGGCCAAACCAAGGTCGTAAATTGAATGATCATGCATATTATGCGCATGTATAATTCCAAGCACCCTCGCACATGGGATGCGAGTCTTCCCTATGTCCAACATAGCTACAACCAAGCCCTGCATAGGTCAACTAGCCACAACCCCTTTCAGGTGGGGTTGGGATTCCAACCATTGGGTCCCATAGATGTTGCACTTCCCCTTGCGGTCACCTCAATCGAATCCTCTCTTGCTCCAAATGAGGCTGACAAAGCCACCCACTTCATTGAGAGGATCCAACACATCCGCCAACAGGTTCAGGATATCCTACAAAAGTCTAATGAAAAGTACAAGAAGCATCATGATCAACATCGGGTGCCACATAAGTTTCAGGTGGGAAACAAAGTTTGGTTGCACTTGCAGAAAGAACGCCTTACAAGACCCCATCAGAAGTTTCATCCACTCCTTACACCATTACCAAGGCTGTGGGGGATAATTCTTTTGAGATCAACATTCCTCCTTTCCTTGGCCTGCACCCAGTGTTCAACATGGACCTCCTTCAGCCTTATTTCTCACCATTATTGGACACCTCAGATGTAGCAGAACAAATAACACCAACATAGATCAACCCCGACTACAGACAATAGGAATATAGTGATTAGATTGTGGACACACATATCAAGGGAACTCAACAACAAAGGATCCAACTTTATTGAGTCGTCAAAGAAGGGTAGCTCCTGCACTAAGGCAAGTGGCTCACCTGGGGCCAAATTCAGCAGAAATTTCCTCATCTGATGGGGGAACTCAACGCAATCGATACCAATGATTCCTAAGGAGGGAGTATTGATCCAGGTGAATATCGGTGGCCACCCACCTTTTCCAACTGGCTCAAAACAACTTTCTAGCAATTTTTATAATTTACTATTTTTAGCAGTTTTTCGGGTCCTAAACTTCCGAAGTTGTTTTGAGGCCCTAAACGATGTTTTTTGGGGTATGTTGCGGCCAAAAAATTTCAGCATGAAATTTATGCAATTGTTGTATTCCTTGGATAGATCTTTCCAATGGGCTATCATACGCCTAAAACGAAGATCGTATGCAAAAGTTACGACCCCGGGAAATTGATGTACTGACTCACCCAAACGAGGTCCACATGACTTTTGGCGCTTCATCTCTTAGGGTTAGGTTTTTGGATGTTTATGTTTTTTGAAAATCTTGATTATTGTAAAAAGTCCTTGAGAGGCTAATTGTAATTATCTTCTTGCGAATGAGAGAAACCGTCACATCTCTTCTCAGAGATAAGTCACCACCATTCCAACAAGCTTTTTTTCCGCTGCATTTTACAGTTTCAGCTTATTTCCTTATTGAATAGAAAACCAGTTTTATTGTATCTCTGTTATTCTATGTTAAGCATCTAGTAATAATCTGTAGTCAATTCGTTTTTCTCATAAAATCCAGATCAGTGAGAAAGATAAAGAAGTCAAGATGGTTATACATGCATAGACCAAAAGACCCTCTTTCACTTTTCACGCTCACCCCCCTTTGGAAACCACCACCAACCCCTCCTCCTCTCAACCCTTGAGAATACAAAAATTGTCCCAGGAAGAAATGGTATAATGCTAACACCTCAAACTATTATAACTATGATGAAACATATTTCAAATGGAAAAATGTGAAGCATAAAAAATATTTCACATGGACATAATCATCAAAGAGTAATTAGTAATTAGAAGGCATTCTAATCAAAGATACTTCAAAATTAGAATTATAAGTGATCACCCCTAAAGAATAAACAACCTTACAAACTACTTGCAAGGAAACCCAAATTTCCCTCTATGCTTTATCAAGTTTTCCTGCACCTCAAACTTTGAAGTTCATTTCCTACATCAAGAACCACAAGGTGATTATCATGATTGATAGTCAAGAAACCTATAATTTTAGTCATAAGACAATGGTTGAAGAAACCCATAGTTATATATGTTCCATACCTAATTTTAAAATTATGGACACCAATGGGGATATGATGAAATGAGTAGGTAAGTGCAAAAATGTGAAACTCCAAATAGGAGATTATCATCTCAAATATAACATGTGTTCTATTGAGATGTGTGGTTGTGATGTAGTTGTATGTGTAGAGTGGTTACACACCTTGGGACCTATTACCATGGATTTCAAATATTTATATACAAATTTCACTAAGGAAGGGAAAAACACGCCCTCGGGGGATTTTAGTCTAGTTCACCTAAAATTATTAGCTCTCACCTTATGGAGAAGTTATTAAAGAAAGTCCACTCGAGCATTATTACCTAATTCAATGCCATAAAAGTGGTGGAAACCCCCCAACAAGAGATTGTAATACACATGTTTCCCCCAGTTTGTAAATCAATTATAACTAGCCGAGAGACTATGGAAGACTAGATATGTGTGAATGTTTTATTTGGTGAACCATTTTGTCATAAAAGGTCAATGTATGTATTTTATGTTATTAATAGGAAATGGAAAGGTGTTGCATAAATGCTGAAAGGGGAGTTTTCCAAGATAGACCATGGATGTTATGAGAGATATGGTGAGGGGAACCAAAAATGGTTGAGATGAACCCCCACCAAACCAATACCTTACTGGAGTTAATGAATCAGACTCAAAATAGTCCTCTGAACCATAAAATAATTACCAGTCAGATTGGTAGCTGGAAGAGTCCTCCTTAAGAGTTAATGAGGAGATGGGGCAGAGCACCCATCTACAAGACTTCCAGACCTGACCACGAGCTCAAGATTCAGACCCATGCAACCTTGCTGAGGAAGGAAAGAAAATGGGTAATTCATGGGAAGAGACAAGAGAGGGAGATGTATGCGAGAAAGCATATTCGAAAGGACAATCTCAAGAAGAGAAAGGAGAACTTGCAAGCTCTTTGGTTTGAGGAAGAGCTGAGAAATAATATCATTTTGGGTGCAAGAATATGTTGGTAAGGTTTTCATTTCAAGCTTATAAATGGGGTTGATGAGTGAATGTGGAAGTACTCGTGCTGACCTCCTTTCTTTGAACATAGAAAATTGGTTTCCAAGATCCCATGGGAGGAGGAGAGTAACCTTCATCCATGATTGTCGATGAGTAAGAAGAAAGAGTCACTCTCAGATAATCATGGTATATCTCGGGGGTGTCCAATGGTAAATCCATTTAGGATTGGTTGTGCCTATGGTTGGGTGGAAACATGCACCCCTTTCAGCAGTCGCTTCACAAAATCTGGTTTTCTAATAAGTATTTTCATACATTGTGTGTTGAAATGGAAATGGTGATTGACTGCATATATATGTTTATGAACAAGTTCTATATTGAATGATTAAAGGTAGAAATATGGATTGTCTCTTTGTGAACCCATGCTTTGAATGGTCTTCATTTTTCCTCATCTTATTAGTTAGAGAGTTGTGGTACGTAAGTCTACAAGAGATTCGGGGTAGGACTAATTGGAAAGCCTAAGTCATGCCAACCTCTAGAATCTACCTTTGCGGGAATACCAAGTTCAAACCCTATGGAAGGAGAGTGCCTCCTTCAGACCCTTCACCTGTGTGATCGAGGGCTCATGCCCATGCCCTTAACCCATTTACGGTTAAAGGAATTAACGCGTAGCCCACTATAGTTTTCTAAGGACCCATGTGACCAAGGTCCGTGAACCCTGTGCTAGGCCCGAAAGGAGATAAGCCTTTCTAGATTTGGGTTTTCGGGAGTTCGGAGCTCCAGAGTGTTTTGACCTTACCATTTGTAAACAGGATGAAGGCCACCAATGGTTATGGTTTCCCATAAGGTTGACCGACACATGGAGGTATCCCTAATTGTGACAAATGGACCTGCCCCACCGTTAAACCTTGATCCATTTACTCGTCGTGAAGTAACACGAGCCACCGATTCGATGGAATTTGGGATCCCCCTGGGCCATTGGATCTATGCCGAGGTAACTTCAGCAAAGTCCTACTCCGAGAGAACATAGATTTTATAGCATCAAACTCCTCGAACAATGAAGTTACGAGGTGATGAGAGCCAAGGTTCTGGGTAGTCCATTAGGTACCCCTCTTAATCGTCTGATCAAATAATGAAGGGACCTGCATATGGTACTTTGGCAGAGTCTTGCTTTGGGAGAACGAAGCAGCCATGATGCTGAAATTCTTGAAGGTCGGAGCTGCGAAGTGACGAAGAATGCAAATATAGGGACCCTTCGGGATCTCCCCTGACCATTAGATCTAGACTATGGTCAACTTGATGTTGACCACTCTAGGAGTAAGTAGAAAGTCACACCAAATATCCGACGAATGTTGAAGTTACAAAGTAATGGAGGTCGTAGATCAAGAGATTACGTGGACACACCATAACCATGAGATTGGAGGGCTTGGAATGCTACTAGTTTGGGGTGATGTGGCACCCTAATGTTACCTAGGGTGACGTGGATGTGTGTTTGACCTTCCACGGGTCACCTGGATTTGTACGTTTCACAAACCCTATGTGCCCATTAAAATGTGACCCGTGTCAGCCATTGTAGGGGTCATGTGTCATCTCTGCCTTGCTGCGTGTCACCCCTAACACTTACCTGGTTGGTCCAATTGGCGGGTGAAGTACTTAGGACCCACCTATCCTTACCTCTGCGTCTAGTACACCACCATGTATGAGGGTGGACCCTTCGAAAGTCCAGGACTTTGGGACTACGAAGGTTTGGGGTGCAATATTGAGGATAATTTGAAAGGCCCAAAGGCCGAAGACACATGGAGAGATTTTGGGCTCCTTTAGGAGTTCAACACTCCAGAGGACATGTGTGTAGAAGAGAAAAGCGACGTTCAACATTGATGCTAAATTCCCCTCTAGCCTATGTGTTAGATAAGGATCAAGTTCTGTCATTGGATTTTATGGTGAATGGACCTTCCCTTCGAGAGGTAGGAACCTAGCGAGGGTATGATCTGATTGGACCCATGTGGTCGTCACATGATCGTCAACTAATAACGCCTGAAGAACTTTGAGAGGTCATCTTTTACAAACTAGAGGTCGGATTAGATCCCAATAAAAGTCATTAGAAATCTACAGGATAGTAGAAGAGGATGAAGACCTCAGAGAGATTATTTGAGATGATTAGAGTAAGAAAAAATTTGATTCCCCATCCCTAGAAAGGGTATTTAGGGGTTCGGTGTGTTACAAATTAGTATTAGAGCATGGTTACAACACTTGGCCTACTTGGGCTCATGGACGAGTCACTTAAGAATATTATTTAGAGAAATTTTAGGGGTGACATCCTATCTTACCCTATTCCTAAGAGGATTATTTAAACCTCTACTGAAGGATGAAATTAAACTTTTTGTTGTTGAATATGTATTGAAAAAAAATGAACTATGTGTTGTTCATAAAACTAGTAGATCATTAACTAACAAAGAATGTTTTATCAACACTTAAATAGTTAGTGGACCATAGGAAAACTACAACATAAATTATAGTGACACACCATGAATTGGGGGAAATATCCCACAATAGAGAAGAGGAACATGATGAAAGGAGGGCGGTGGAAACCCCTCCAGATTTGCTTGAGACTATAAGAAGCCTCATGGAAGAATTATAGAGTTGTAAGGATGACACTGAAAGATTGATAAGTGAGTAAGAAAAACAAACTCAAATTAATGCAGTCCTACTGCAAATATTATCATAGATACAAAGGCAGTTGCAACATGGACCAACAGCTAGTCATGTGGACAAATATCATATGAAGAAAAACAAGATTCCACATGAGATATGTAAGAATGGCCCTGAAAGTGCCAAAAATGGAGGATCACCTCAAGGAAGGACCAACATGGAGCTAAGAGACACTAATCGGAAGAATCTTCTGGTGAGGAAACTGAAAACTCCATGGAATATTCTAGTAGCAAAACTAGTTTGCATTCCCATAGGAAAATAAAGAAGAGGAAACATTCCAACAATCATGACCTTGAAGAGTTCAAGAAATCCAAACCACCCATTTTTGATGGACAAATTAAGAAGGGAGAAGAAGGAAAAGTTTGGCTTCTTATCTTGAAGAAGTACTTCAGAGCCCATGACTACTCTGAAAATTTAAAGGTTCGAATAACCAATTTTAACTTGAATGGAAAGGACTCCATTTGGTTGGAGGACCTTAGGAATGTGAAAGGAATTCATTGTTGATACTGAGAGGGGGGTGAATCAGTATCAAGTACAATTTAAAAACCTTTTTCAACTTATACTTAAACCATTCAATTATATCCAATGAGCAATGAACAATAGTATAAGAGTTACACCAATACACCACAATACACCA
>ML779279.1:174943-200162 GCA_009831015.1 Picea engelmannii | reverse complement strand
TAAATTATTTCAATAATAAATTTAATGGATAAATTAGAAGTGGGTTAACCCTAAAATAAGGAAAGTGGGGCCAAGTGACCTAGAAGATGTTTTTAAGGAAGCTACTTGGAGAGTATAAATAAGAGGCAAGGCTCTCTCATTTTGATCAAACTTGAACATAATGAATATATATAGGTGTTTGAGGTAACCAAGGATATATAAGCCAAAATTCTGAGGGAAGGTGAAGAAAATAAGGCCGAAATGAAAGGAAGGATAAATTCTTTTGATGGTGCCTTCTAAGGTATGTTATTTACAGGTCACCTCACCATCTTTGCTATAACTTTTTTTCTATAATTAGTCAGACTGTGAAATTTATATTCCATTGAGAAAACATATCCAAGTATTTGTGGTAACAAATTCAGGTTGTTGGTCATTGTAATTTTGGAGTTACACTCAATGGAAAATAGGGTTTGTGGCTAGTCCTGAAACTAGTAAAAAACAAGTGTTTCAGGTAAAAACGTCATAACGTCTTCATAACAGATTTGAATTCAGTGAAACAAAATGTGTTGGTTAGGGTACAGTATTTAGTATGATTTTTAATAGGTTCATATCAATTAAAAAAATATTCCATATAGGGAACTCTCTACAAAGTAGCTCTCTAGAATAAGACAAAATTCAACAAGGTGTGCCATTTTTTCTATAACTCCTTTTCTAAGAGGTTCCAAGTAGTGACACCTGGAGGAATTGCATAAAACACATTGAAGAACATTGTATATCATTTTCAAATCCTTATAAATTACAAGTACAAAGTTATGATTACTTTAAGTTAGGGTTGTTGACTAATCCAAAACTAGGCATGTGAGACTAAAGAAAAGTTTGATGAAAATGCTAGTATTTTGTTGTTGAAGTTAAGGAAGGTTTGCAGGAATGTGATCATATGCACCAAGTCTATTACAGATCTACAAATCATATTTGGATGATTAAATTGATGAGGGATTTTGGTTGAGGTACATGTTGAGTACATGGTTGAGACAAGTAGTTGATGAGTTGGCACATACATGAGGTATATAGTTGTATATGTTGGTACATATTGATGAGTCATAGTTGATGAGTAGTTGACACATGATTGGTACATACTTGGTACATGTTTGTATGCACTTGTTTATGGTACAGGTTGATTACAGGTTATTTGGTACAGGTTGGTGCATGGTTGATGCACTTGTTTATGGTACAGGTTGATGCATGGCTCATATTTATTGGTACATGTTTATAACGATATATATCACAGTGACAGGTTGACAGTAGTTCCATCATTCCACTTCTACTTCAGGGTGGTAGGACGGGGCAAAGACAGGTGATTGTAGCCACCTTCCAGTTGTAGTTGGAGAACATAGGGGGTTGTAGCCTCCTTCTAGTTGTAGCTAGAGAATTGGGGAGTGGGAGCTTCCCTCGGGTTGTATCCTGAGAAAATAGGGGGTTGGATCCTCCTTCCAGTTGAAATTGGAAAACAAAGGAATTTGGTGCTTCCAATGAATGTAATTCTTTAAGACATATAAGAAAAAACATTCATGGTTTTCTCCCGATTTGGGTTTCCATGTAAAAGAATGGTGTACTGTGTATGCGTATGTTTGTTCATTTGTTCATTGCTTATTCACTTTGCATTTATTGTATGTTAATGCTTCATTAATATAACACTTGGATTATATGGTTAAAAAGGATTAAATTTCTCTATTACCGATTCACCCCCCCTCTCAACAATCCAACATCAATACACCAGAGTTGGTTGAGCTCAAGCTACAACTAAAGGAAATGATGGAAAAATGATACAGTCGACCTAGTGTGTCTCCATGGGGAGCACCAACCTTGTTTGTGAAAAATAAGGATGGCACACTTAAGTCGTGAATAAACTATAGGAAACTCAATAAGATGACCATAAAGAATAAGTATCCCTTTCCAAGGATTGATGAATAGTTTGATCAATTAAGGGGCTCTACAATTTTCTCAAATATTGACTTGAGGTCTGGATACCATTAGGTCAGAATTAAATATGAGGATATCCACAAAACAACCTTTAGGACAAGGTATTGTCACTATGAATTTGTGGTGGTGCCATTTGGGCTAACCAATGCACCAACCACTTTTATGTGCTTAATGAATAATGTACTTAGTAAATTCTTAGACATTTATTTATTATTTTTAATTGATGATATCCTAATATATTCTAAGAATAGGGAGGAGCATGAAGAACATATTAATCTAATTCTTTAATTACCAAGAGAACATCAACTCTATGCTAAGTTTAGTACGCGTGACTTTTTCTAGAAACAAGTCCATTACTTAGGACATGTTATTTCTGAAGAAGGGGTGGTAGTTGATCCTAACAAGATCAAATCCATTATGGATTGGACTACCCCAAAGGATGTATCTGATATCATATCCTTTATGGGGCTAGCAGGATACTATAGGAGGTTCATAAAAGGATTTTCCAAGATTGGTTGCCTAATCACTTCCCTTCATAAAAAGGGAGTTAAATTCCTTTGGACATCATAATGTGAAGAGAGATTACAAGAGATGAAATTCCTTCTAACCAATGCACATGTGATGAATATTGAAGATACAAACAAGGAATTTCGTACAAATGTCTAGAAGGAAGGACTCAGAGGAGTCTTTATGCAAGAATAACATGTAATTTGCTACGAATCCAAAAAATTGATTGAGCATGAAATTAATTATGTGACCCATGATCTAGAATTGGCTGCCATATTGCATGCTTTAAAAATGTGGAGGCATTACCTCCTGGGTAGAATATTTGTGCTGATGACTGATCATTGTGGGTTGAGGTACCTATTTGATCAACCAAAACTTAATGCTAGAGAATCTAGATGGATGGCTCTCCTTAGTGAGTTTGATTTTGAAATCAAACATATAAAAGGAAAATAAAATAGGGTGGCTAATTCCCTTAGTAAAAGTGTGAAAGTGATTCAGCTGACAGTTGTAAACACCTGTGAAACAGATGTGGGGGAGAGATTAAAAAATTCACAAGAAATAGATGCATTTTTCGAGACTGTAATAATCGTACTTAGAACAAGAGCCCACAAGGATGAAGTAGGAAGGATATCAATTGTTGAATGATGGCCTACTAACTTACAAAGGTAGGTTGTTTATTATGAATTGTGACGACTTGAAGAGGTTAATTATGGACGAACTACACAAAGACCATTTACTAGTCATCCTCATTATCAGAAGATGATCACAACCACTAGGAAACTGTTTTATTGGCCAGGACTGAAGAAGGACATAGTTGATTACTTCGCTAAATGTATAGAATTCCAACAAGTTAAGGTAGAACACAAGCATCCTATAGGGATGTTGCATCCCCTACCAATACCATAATGGAAATGGGAGACCATCTCCATGGATTTCATCACATGATTACCAAAATCGGCCAAACAGAATGATGCCATCATGGTGGTGGTGGACAAATTGAGCAAGGGTGCTCACTTCATTACCGTAAAGTGAAATTGAAAGGAAATAGAAATTTCCATTATTTTCATGAAATAAATATTTAGGCTGCATGGAATGCCTAAGGAGATAATATCTGACAGAGATACAAAATTCAATACAAATTTATAGAAATCTTTATTTGCTAGTTTTGGAACTAAATTGTTATTTAGCACATCCTATCACCCTCAAAATGATGGGAAAATGATGCATACTCCCTTTCTCTCCTAAGGTCTGCACGACCTCTCGATCTAGGATTGATCAAGAAACCAAGTCAGTTTTACACCTCAAAATTACTCACGTTGATAGTGTCACAAGTGTCGTCATTACAAGTGTTGTAAGTGTTGCATCTTGTCTGCAAGTGTCGCATCTTAACTACAAGTGTCACAAATAGTATACTACCATATTGCCTATGTCGTGCCTCTAACGACATCACAAATACACTTAAGACACCCCAAAGACTAGTTTTGAAGAAGAGAAGTCACTTGACAGGGAGTACAAACCTTTTTCGATGGAAAAAACACTCAAAAACTGAATTTTGGAGAGGAGTGCTCCCCTACCCACTATCAGGGAGTGTTGGCACTCCCTGAGCCTCTTTGGGGGAGTGCTTGAGTGCCCTGTGCACCCTTTTGGGGGAGTGCTACCCTTTTTTTGGAAAATTCTTGGTTTATTGAGGCAAATCAAGGAAGAATCCCTCAACTCCTGAAGGCAGTTGGATTCAAATAGATAGTCAAGGAATGATCTTAGGGAAGATCCTCAACTGAAGGAGAGGAATCCTCAACTTATCCCAAAGATCTCTCAAGTGGTTGGACCTCTCCAAGGTTATATAAGGAGGCCTTCTCATGGTGAAAGGTATAATGGAGATTGAGAATTACATCAAACTTATGATCTCATGAGTGAGATGTCATCAAAGCAATCAGTGGAGATTATTTGAGCAAAGGGGTTGGACAAGGAGAACTGGAAGAGGCTGTTGCACCTTCATTCAAAGGATTGTAAGTACTTTTACTTTTTCTCATTAAATAATCAATGCTTGGGCTATTTATTTCAAACTTGTTCTTGTTCCATATGAGTTTGTATGCAGTATATGGATCTATGATTGATCTAATCTCAGTAGAGTAGGAAGAACATTGTATCTTTGTTTGTCTTACAAGACCTATCAGAGAGCTCAGGATCGAAGGTCAGCCAGGAATTTGCAAGGACAAACGTCGCTAATAAGGTACATATCTTTATCCTTCTCTTTCATTCATTAGCTTGATAGGATCTAAAAGGAAGTCAGTTTCCATGTTAAGCAATTTTCTGTCTTGGTCTTAGGAGTCTAGAGACCAAGAGGGAATCCACTTGTCCGCAGGGGGATTCACCTACAACAGAAATTGGCAACTCCATTGGGGAGGAGCTCTGATTTTTGTTTCCATTCCTAGATCTTGTTTTGGCCCTTTTCCCACTGATTTGATCTTCTCCATATCGTCTTTTTTATTCTTAGATTTGTTTGATTGCCTTCTTATGTCATCAAGATCACCCTGATTGTCTGAATTTTCTTGAATTTTTGAGTTTTTGGGAACTTTTCTGAGATTTTGTAGCAGAGCACTCCCCTACCCTTGTTAGCAGAGTTCCAACACTCCCTGGTGGTCTTACATAGAGTGTTGGAGCAATCTGGTACCCCTTACACTAGAGTGCTATCTCATTTTCACTGAAAAACCCTCTAGTTTTTCAATTTCTGGGTTTAGTTTTTTCTCTTTTGCACTTGCTCAGGGTCTCATACTCTTAGTCCATCTTGGTATTGGCTTTCAAACACCTTATTTCTGATAATTCATCCTCTTTTGTTTGTATTTTTTGAGATTTGTCCTTACTTTGCAATAACTCTTTTTCCTTCACGATTTGGAGTCAATTTGTGATTTTCTTCTCATTTATCTGAATGAGTGAAAACTTTGTAAGGGTTTTCAAAGGTCTTTTGTACTTTTCTTTCTGATCTTTGAGTCATCTTGTCAAAGATCTTTCTCCTTTCTTTTTATTTTTTGGCTTTTTGTTTCTTGTTTGATCACAACAAGGGTGTCTTTTGGTTTATGTGAAGTTTGCTTCCAAATTGCTTAAATCTCACAACTCTTGAAGTACGATTAGCATAAGAAGATTTACATATACTGGTTATCAGTCACATACAAACATTTTAGCATTGCATTGGATTCCTTATTAAGGAATATTGCATGAGGTCATTTCATCTTGGTGTTTGACAGTGAAAGGAAAATCCTTATCCTTCCCTTAATTAGACATTCATTGAAAGAAAATATTTCTTATCATTTCTTATGCATGTTTTGGGAACTGAGTCATAATATCATCAATCTTCACTATCATACACCTCTGAGTAAACAACAACCACTAAAATCAATGCTTAACTAAAATTTATCAGACTTTTTACATCTTTGTTAGCAAACCTACATTAGTTTAAGGTGTAGGGCTTTGGAATAAGGTTGAAAGGATAACTTTCCAAAGCTATCAAACAAACTTAGCATCTTGCGATAGGGAGAGAAAATCCAATTGTTGTATAGGATTTTTTTTATCCCCCTCTCACACAGGGGTTACGCACGATGTCACAGTCAGGAGAGTTACAAAGATTATCCCTTCGTGGTTCAACTGTTTTTAGTGGTCGGATTGTATATTGGGGGTCACTTGAGGGTATACCCATGATTATGTGTGGGAGCCTCTCGAGTTGATTTCGTACTTGTTATCCTTCCCATACCTTCGGATCAAACTGTCAACTATACCCACCCAAGGGCTGACTGCAAGTTGGTGACCTTAGTATCCATAATATTTAGGGTCTCACACAAGGTGACGGTGAAGGGAAGTCTCACTGTACCTGGAACAGACGTTGGTCAAACTCACTCGGGCTCCTTGGAGGGTAAATCCACAATTACTGTGTGGAATCTTGCACCAAGGCGTAATTCCATTAAGCATGTCGCCAATGTAATTGATCCACCCACTCTACCCCTGCCTCTTCCTATTTTGATCTTGCGACGTTGGATTTCATCACCAACTAGTGGTTTCATTGTGGGAAGGTTCTGTTTGATTGTTTGCTTCTCAGATTCATAGTGTGTGTTTGTTGTGTTACTTAGTGGACCTTAGGTCGAGTCAGTGTTAATGGCATCAAATCCTGAGAGTAATAATGGAGGGACCCCTTGTCCCGGGGAACCTTATACCTTTCCTTCTTTTGGAAACTTTGGTCCTCCATACATTGCCACACTGAGTCTTTCAGGACTCACCATCGGATTACCAGTTTGGTTGTTCCCCACTCTGGTGATCTCAAATCCTCCCAGTGCTTCAACTACACCTAATACCTTATATGTTAGTACACCACCCACACATCAAAATCATGTTGAATTTTCTCCTTATTCACCCATTAAGTCTCCTTCTCTTTCTCCTTCTTCACCTAGTGAAAGCTATAAAGCAAGTAGCTAGGTTGATTAGAAGAAGAAGAAATGAAAAGAGAAGAAGCAAAGGAACATGAAAAGGACCATGGCTCCAGCAACATCAGATGTTGAATCCAAGAAACCAACTATTGTTAATAGTATTGGGAGTGTTGATGAGGTCAACAAGATTAAAATGAAGAATCTGAAACCCAAATTCCCTTGTAGTATTTGTAAGGGTAACCAATTTATGAGGGATTTCCCTGGTAATCCCAAGGTCTTAGAAATGTGGTCCTCCACATCATCGGCCTCTACTAGACATCTTGGTGATGCCCCGCCAACTAGTGATGTTCAGGTTGGTATTGAGAAGACAACTTTCAAATTCCCTTATATGTTATGAAAAGGTGATCATTATTCTCACCTTTGTCCTTGCACGGACGAGGCTTCTTCTCTTTTGGAAAAAATTCAACTTCCAAAAGGTTATCATAAGTTTTCCCCCAACCCATCGTTAGTTGATGGACTGGTCAATCTAGTTCCATCCCCGGTTAGTCCAGTCGATCAGGTGTTCAATCTAGTTTCCTCCTCGATTGAACCACAAACCCAAGTAGCTGATCTAGTTCTATCATCGACCAAACCTACTCTTCATCAAATGAGTGTAACCCAAGTAGTCGATCCATTTTCATCCTCAGTCGACCCCACTCTCTCGTTAGAGAGTGACACCAAAGAGGTTGATTTGTTTCCACCCGTCGACCCCATTCTCCCCTTGGAGAATGAAACCCAAGTGGTCGATTTGATCCTGCCATCAATCGATCCCACTCCTCCTTTGACGAGTGCCAAAGTGGCTGATCCAGTCCCTTCCTCAGTTAGTCCCACCCTTCATTCGAAGAGTGCCAAAGTGATTTCTCTGGTTACATCATCAGTCAATCCCACTCTTCCTTTGAAGAGTGCCCGCGTGGTCGATCCGATCCCATCATCGGTCGATCCTACTCTCCCTCTAGAGAGTAAACCCGATATTGCCCACATTTTTCTCATTGATACAAAATCTACCGTGTTGGGGGGCATTCCTCCTTCTCCTGCGAAACCCCCTCCAAGCAATGAGGCCATCCTTTTTGATTGGGGTGCACTAACTAGACCTTGTCTTCCCTATCACATTCATTTCCATATTACAGTACAAGTTTTTGGTCAGGACGTTCCTCAAATGCTGATAGATGAAGGTGCGTCTGTTAATATTTTTCCCTCTATTGGTTGACACACTTTGGGTTGTCCTCAGCTTGCACCAGTTACACAAAATATGTTAGCTTTTAACAGAAGAACTAGTCAATCTTTAGGTACCCTTCCTTAGTTTTTGGTAACTTTGGGAGGGAAAACTTTCTTTATTGATGTCATGGTAGTTTGAGACCCCTTGGATTTCGCTTTACTTCTTGGGAGGGATTATGTCTATTCCATGAAAGTAGTTGTGTCCACTCATTTTTGTGTTATATCTTTCCCTCACGATGGAAGAATTGTGACTATTAATCAACTTTCCTTCATCGATCCTGACTAGATTACCTCTCTGAATGGTTCTTATATGATGATAGTATATTCCCCGTTGCATGTCGATTATGTGGCATTGTATCCCATGACTTCAACTTCTAATGATTTGGATCAAGTAGTTGACATGGTGATCTCTTCGGTATGGCTATTGGAGCCTGATCTCCTTACCCCTGTTGTGACCCTCAACATGTATTCCTTCCAGAGTCATTTTCTTCCATCCAATGAAGATCTCTTGGAATCCATGACTGATTTTTGTCCCTTGACGTCGTGTCCTTCTAGAGTGTTATTTTCTTGGAAGCCATGATCAAGAAGAGTCCACAAGCATAGTTTTTCTCTTTGTGGAAAGATCGTTAAAAAATGAAATAGAGGTCACGAGCATAGTTTTCTCTTCTCTGTGGCAAGCTCGTTAAAAAATGAAACAAAATCTTTGAGCATCGTTTTACTCTCTTTAGCAAGCTCGTTAAAAAATGAAAAAACAATCTGGGCATTGAACCCGAAACACTGAGAATAGTTCTTTTCCTGTGTCAAGCTCATTTAAAAATGAAACAGTCACCTCTTTTAAACCTTCATTTCATCCACCCTTATCCTATTTCTCCATCTAGTAGAGAAATTGGTGACAACCTCACAGTCGGTGAATGAATTGAAGCTTGGAGGGTATGTCTCCAACCTTTGATGATCATTCTAGAGATAAATCACTAGCTTTCAATCTAGGGGCATACCGAGCTTAGTCTTTTCTCTTTCTCATGCTCGTAAATACAGGAGAATGCATCTGGGTAAACGTTTATCTCTTTTTCAGACCTGCATGGATATACGAAAAAGGAACCCCTTGGAATCTTCTTTGAGCTCTTTTTAGAATCTCTAAACATGAAAAGATTGTTGAGTGATATTGCTTCCTTTCCCACTCATTAAAAGGTTTGAAAGGGAATATTTCGAGTGATAATTTATCTCTTTTTAGGCCTCATGAGACTAACATTACGAAAAAGGAAAACATTAGAGTCGTCTTTAAGTTATTTTCAGACTATCTAAATATGAAAAACCACTAGGTTTACCTTCTCTGGACTCGTTAAACAATCATACATTGAAGGGCCCATACGGGACCGAACACTTACTTCTTCCAATTCACTAAAAAAAGAAAAAGGGACTTATCGAAGGTTAGTCACATTGAACATGTGTTACCCTCCTCAAGCTCATTAAATTAAAAAGAGGTACTTGTCTATCTGGATGGGGGAAAAATTGAAAGAAGCAAGCCAAGCAGCTTTTTGAGAACACTACCAGTAACTCTTACGATCGCAATTGAACACAACATTTTGTCTTTGCACACATTTTAATCCATTGAACCTCTGCACTGAGCTAATCCTATGAGTTTATTTTACTCCTTTGGGTCACCTGACGAAAGTCACAACATCCACTGCATCATCAAGTTTTGGTCCATGTCAAGTTTCTGTTGATGTGCCTCAGTGTTCAAGGGAAGTATCTTCCTCGAGAGTCAGCCATCACAAATATCATGTCTCAATACCCATGTCAGTCCATGTTCATTCGATCTACCAATTAGATCTCTATGTCGGTTTCATGTTGTTGATGGGGGATACATCAAGGCCCTCCTTCGACAAGTCTATTCCTGTCGACTTCAACACATTATCCAGGGACTCGGACTTAGAAACCAGTTAGTACCTTGGGACCTGCATGCCTTAATGGCAGGCTTCCTCATGTCTGACAATGGGTTTACATCATTGATCTATGATTAGATGATTCCACGGATTTTCAAATTCATCTCATCTATTCACATTCATCGGAATGTACTAGAGTACCTTGGGAATCATTGACATCAATGGTGATTTCCCTCGTGCTTGTTAACGGTTTACGTCATTGACCGGTAATCAAGTGGTTTCTGCCATGTTTGACATCAAGACTTATATTCACATGGTTAGATTCATACTACATCGGGATCGGTAAGAAGACCCTAGGTTGAGTCATCACTCTTATATGTACTTTTCCCAGGTTGCGAATGAGTTCTCTTGAACTATGACCCATATACTGTTACATAGATCCACTTTGTATTGGTCATGTCTATGTCTTGTCATTTCGTAGATCCACTGTGTATTCTTCATGGCTATGATCAGTTCATGTCATAGGAGTATAGATTCACATTATATTTGCAGTGGCTATACCATTTTGTCAATATAATTATGGATCCACAGTGTATTTTATGGAGGCCATACCTAAAAAGTCTTTATCACTCAAGCATAGGTATGCCTACCTTGGGTTTGAAACATGTCATGATATTTGTTTGATGGTTGTGTGCATCTTTTTCCAGTTTCTCTGCGTCCATAACCTTGCTTGAAAAAGTCTACAAAGTACTTCAGTCATCATCGTCTTCTAACTTCATAATTTGGGGGGAAATCTGTTACACCTCAAAATTACTCACTTCGATAGTGTCGCAAGTGTCGTCATTACAAGTGTTGTAAGTGTCTCATCTTGCATGAAAGTGTCGCATACTAACTACAAGTGTTGCAAGTGTCACAAAAAGTATACTTCCATATTGCTTATGTCGTGCCTCTAACGACATCACAAAGACACTTAAGACACCCCAAAGACTAGTTTTGAAGAAGAGAAGTCACTTGACAGGGAGTACAAACCTTTTTTCATGGAACAAAACACTTAAAAACTGAATTTTGGAGAGGAGCGCTCCCCTACCCACTGTCAAGGATTGATGGTACTCCCTGAGCCTCTTTGGGGGAGTGCTTGAGCGCCCTTTGCACCCTTTTGGGGGAGAGCTACCCTTTTTTTGGCAAACTTTGGGTTTGTTGAGGCAAATTAGGGAAGAATCCCTCAACTCCTGAAGGAAGTTGGATTCAAATAGATGGTCAAGTCATGATATTAGGGAAGATCCTCAACTAAAGGAGAGGAATCCTCAACTTATCCCAAATATCTCTCAAGTGGTTGGACCTCTCCAAGGTTATATAGGGAGGCCTTCTCATGGTGAAAGGTATAATGGAGATTGAGAATTACATCAAACTTATGATCTCATGAGTGAGATGTCATCAAAGCAATTAGTGGAGATTATTTGGGAAAAGGGGTTGGGCAAGGAGAACTGGAAGAGGCTGTTGCACCTTCATTCAAAGGATTGTAAGTACTTTTACTTGTTTTCATTAAATAATCAATGCTTGGCCTGTTTCTTTCAAACTTGTGGTTGTTCCATATGAGTTTTTCTATAGTAGATGTATATATGATTGAGATAATATCAGTAGAGTAGGAAGTCCATTGTATCTTTGTTTGTCTTACAAAATCTATCAGGGAGCTCAGGATTGAAGCTCAGCTAGGACTTTGCAAGGACAAATGTCGTGAATAAGGTACATATATTTCTCCTTCTCTTTCATCCATTAGCTTGATAGGATCTAAAAGGAAGTTAGTGTCCATGTTAAGCACTTTTCTATCTTGGTCTTAGGAGTCTAGAGACCAATAGGGAATCCACTTGTCTGCAGGGGGATTCACCTACAACAGTCATATCGACTCTTTGGGTCTCTGCTAGAATCCAAACCCACTTACACAGGTACTTTCTCCAAATGAACACGTCGTATGAGACCCGCGGGTTATCTCCTGAACACTATCCAACTTATACACGAACTAGGTGCAAGATCTTCTCGTACTAAGTGCCTTGCCTTCTGTGACCACAGTTGTGCCCACTCGCCTGACCAACAAGTGCTTCTCAACTTCATGTGTCGGGTGTTTATGCCTACACCAACACCGACTCTCCGACTTTTGAAATCTTGAAGAGGGGCCTAGCACTTGCTAGCTCCTTCCTTAACCTTCAGTGATGTGACCCCTCACTGCGACCTAGGGCCAATCTCTCGAGTGCTTCACGATTTTGTGTTTCGCATCCTCGAAGGGTTTGATTCGCTCACCTTCCTGATTTCCAAAGTCCAAAATATGGGCCCTCCTTACATCAGATCAACGGTCCACAACCCGTGTGATCCGACGGTCTTGCCTTCTCCTTCGCAAATTCAGGACTTTGCGCTTCACAAAGTTGGAGGGATTCTCCCCTCTCTTCTCCTGATATCCAAACTCACGAAATTATTGGGACAAGATCTACGGCCCACACTTTCCTTTAATCAAATACGGTGGTCATTTCGCGAACTTGGGGTTCATGAGTTTTCTCACCCTATACACCTCCAAGGGTTAAATCCCATGCACTTGTCTCTAGATCCAACAGTTTTTTATCCATGCACTCAGATCTAATGGTCCATATCTGATCTTCTCCCTGCACTTCCTCTAGTCACTAGAAATTACTATAACGGTCCAGATCCCTTCCACAACCAATATAACGGTTGTTCTCTCTTCCCCTCCTGAGCTTTATCTCATGAAGGTCTCGATTTACTGTGCACTCCTTGCGTTCAGGGATTTCGACAACTCTGATTCAATGGATTTCGTAAAGAGAAATTTCTCTCGCCCTCTTGGCGTTCTCCTTTCCTAGTTCTTTGACTTCTTACAAGTCCCTTCGACACTTAGTCGAATTTGAGATCTGCGCACTCCTTGCACCAGATATTTACGCAAGATTTGAATTCTTGCAAACGACTGTGCATGCCTTGCACTAGTCTCTTTGCACTCCTTGCGAAGGGAAAAGTTTTGTGCTATCTCTTCTGAGATCCAGAACTGAAACAAATTTTGAAAACACACTCCTTTCGTCCTATGTGCACACCTTGCACCAGTTCAATAGAAGAGAAACAATTTAAACTTATTCTAACATTCACAGTTCCTTCCACCCATAAAGAAATTCATTCATTCATTCATGAAGAAAAAATAACAGAGAATTGAAAAAAATTTTACACACCATACATTGGATCAATTTTCCTCTGCTATATTCATAAGTGAAAAATGGTTACAACTATAAATAAAAAAAAAAAACTAGAAAACTCCGAAAATATCCTCCTAACTTGCAACTATCTAACTTGTAGCTATATACCCTGAAACCAATCTCATTTGGGCATACAAAACCTCTATTTATCTCAGAGGGATCTTAGGATTTCCCTTGGCTACTTGTCTACATTACAACCTATCCTATGCCTATTTTGGTGTAGTCGCATTCTAGAGCCGGAGTCGAAACTCCCACTTCTTCGCTCGTGATTTCTCAAGCATTCCTCTAAATATTATTCCGGTGTTGAGTTAAGGTGTATTTCAAAAATTTCTGCTACAACTGCCAGCGTTGAGCTCCTGTACAGATTCCCAGAAACTGATGGGTCTTGCTCCACGTGCTTGACAACGATGCTCTTGGATCATACTCCCCTTGACAAAAATTCATGGACTCCTGTTCATGAGCTCTTGCACCAACTTTCCATGCTTCTGAATGGCAACTTCATTTTCCCAATTGGCATATTCTATTGGGTGTCCCTTCCACTTGACTAGATATTCAAAATAGGTCTTCCTCCTGGTCTTTTTTCCAATCCTCTGATCAACAATCTTCTCAATCTGTGGTTTTTCTGCTATAGGTAATTGTTTCTCCCATTGGACCTTCTCTCGGTCTTCTGATCCCTTGGTGTCATCTTCCCTGTAAGGATACAAGTATGAAACATTGAATATGGACGATGTGCCCACATCATCCGACAACTCAATCTCATAGGCATTTGCATCAAACTTCCTCAAGATTTTACATGGTCTTATTTTCTTCATTTTTAACTTGTTATATGTTCCCCTAGTGAACCTTTCTTTCCTGAGATGTGCCAGAACCAGATCTCCCACTTCAAATTGAAGTTCTTTACGATGTTGATCATCTTTGCATTTGTACTCTTGGTTAGAACTCTGTAACTATCCTTCTGCATTTCTACAACAAAATATTCTTCTCTTGATCTTACTTTGTTCCAAGTATCTCAACTCAGATACTCCCCTTGGTTGCATTCCATACAATATTGGGAATGGGATCTTTCCAGTGCTCTTGTTTTGTGAGTCATTGTATGCAAATTCTGCTTGAGGCAGAATCTGATCCCATTGATTATGATGCTTAGTGACTAGACTCCTCAATAAGTTTCCCAAACTTCTGTTCACCACCTTAGTTTTTCCATCTGTTTGAGGGTGATAGACTAAGCTAAAGGACAAATATGTCCCCAACTTCTTCCACAATTTTCTCTAAAATTTACCAACAAATAGTGTGTCTTTGTCCAAGACAATGCTTCTAGGTAGGCCATGAAGTCTCACAACTTCTTTGAAAAACAAATTTGCAACATGTGTTGCATCACTAGTCTTTTGGCATGGGATAAAGTGTTCCATGTTTGAAAATCTATCCAACACCACAAATATGGAATCAAATCCTCTTTGCATTCTTGGCAGTCCCAACACAAAATCCATGTTTATTGCATCCCAAGGCCTCTTTGGTATTGGCAATGGTTGATACAATCTAGTGTTCTATCTTTTCCCTTTTTCATGTTGGCAGATCCTACATCTGTTCAAGAACTTTATCACTTCTGTTCTCGTACCTAGCCAATAGTATGAAATGCTCAACTGTGCAAACGTTTTATCATAGCTGAAATGTCCAACTAATTCTCCACTATGCTTTTCTTTCAAAAGGTTATCCCTCATTGAGAATTTTGGTATGCAAAACTGATTTCTTTTGAACAACAATCCCTCTTGAATCATATACTATGTCCACTAGCTTTTGTTTCTCAACACAGGATTTTCACATGCTTCATATGCTTCCTTGAAATTTGTATCATCACAATACATGTCCTTAAGGTGTTCAAACCCCAAGGTCTTCACCTGGAATTTCTACAGAATCAAACATCTCGTTCTTAATGCGTCAACAACTTTGTTAGCATTCCTGACAATATGTTTTATGACAAAAGTAAAATTCTTCATAAACTCAACCCATTTTGCATGCCTCTGATTCAATTTTTCCTGCCTGGTTATGAATTGTAAATCCTGGTTATCACTATAAAAGACAAATTCTTGTGGGACAAGGTAATGTCTCCACTTATTTAAGGCTTGAATTATGGCATAAAACTCCTTATCATACATGGAGTATTTTCTCTTGGTCTCATTCATCTTCTCACTAAAATAGGCAAAAAGTCTATTATCCTGGCTCAAAACTGATCCAATTGCAACTCCACTTGCATCACATCTCACCTGAAATGTATTTTCAAAATTGGGCAAGACCAGAATTGGTTGTTCTGTTATTTTTTCCTTCAGTATATTGAAGCTTCTTTCAGCTTCCTCTATCCATTTAAAATACTCATGCTTCTTCTTCACTGTATCCATCATTGGTGCACAAATTCCACTGAAGTCTCTGATGAACTTCCTATAGAATCTCGCTAATCCATGGAAGATTATTACTTCAAACATGCTCCTTGGTGATGGCCATTCTCTGATTGCTTTCACCTTTTCTAGATCCATCTTCAGTTCATTTGAAGAGATCACAAAACCCAATTAAATGAGTTATGTCTTCATAAAAGAGGACTTCTTTAGATTTATCAACAAATTATCTTGTTGTAGTCACCTCATCACTCATGTCGGGTGCCTCAAATGCTCTTCTTTAGTCTGCTAAAGATCATTATATCATCCAGATACACAACCACAAAATTGCCAATGAAAGTATTTCATTCATCAGGCTCATAAAAGTACTTGGGACATTAGTTAAGACAAATGTCATAACAAGCCAATCATACAAACCTTCGCTTGTCTTAAAGGTTGTCTTCCACTCATCACCTTCTCTCATTCTAATCTGGCGATATCCACTTTTCAAATATATCTTAGAAAATAATTTAGCTCCACTTAAACAATCCATTAAATCATCCATTCTTGACAAAGGAAATCTATACCTGATGGTGATCTTGTTAATGGCTCTTGAGTCTGTACACATTCTCCACCCTCCATCTTTCTTTGGAATCAACACAGTTGGTACTATGTATGGACTGAATATCTCTCTGACCAAACCCTTGTTTAATAGTTCCTGGACTTGGTTCTTCACTTCCTCATTCTCTCGAGGTGTCAATCTATATGTTGCTTTGTTTGGCATACTTACTCTTGGTATCAAGTCAATATGATGGCTGATACTTTTGATGGGTGGCAATGAGTTAGGAAACTCATCCACCACTATGTCAACAAAATTATCCAACAATTCCTGAACTTCTTCAGGAAAATCATCCATCAAAGTACTTGTAAGGATAACTCTGGGTTTCCTCACCACAACAAACTACATCTCTTTTTCTTCCTTAACTTCTTTCAGGAGTTCCTTCCCACTTATGAGAAGTATGCTTGTGATGGAATCCTCTTTCACTTTCTTCTCCTCTATTGGCAGTAACATGTGTGTTCTACCATTCTTCTCCAAGGTGTATGTATTCTGCCTCACATCATGAATGACATTCCTATCAAAATGCCATGGTATTCCCAACAAAATATGGCATATATCCATGGGAATTACATCACACATAATTTCATCTCTATATCCTCCTATCTTAAATTCAACCAAGCATTGTTTAGTAACCATTACCTGGTGTCCTTTCTTCAACCATGAGACTTTGTATGGCTTCGGATGTGCAGTTGTTTCCAGCTCCAATTTCTCCACCATCTTTATGGATACTAAGTTTTCAGTTCTCCCACTGTCAATTATAACCTTGCATACTCTGTCTTTAGTCTTGCAAGTTGTCCTGAAGAGACTATTCCTCTGCACTGGCCTTTCAACTTTTTCCTCTAGTTTTAAGAGAACCTTCCTCAACATCAGGGATCTCCCATCCTCTGCTCCTTCTGCTTCAACATCTCTTCTTTGTGCTTCTGAAATGTGAGCTTCACCTCCCCCTTCTTTACTTTTCTCAGGGCACTCCCAATACAAGTGCCCTGTCTTTCCACACGCATAGCACCTTACGTCTCCTCCTCCTCTTCTTCCTCTTCCTCTAGAATGACTTCTTCCACCACCCTCTCTTCCTTGAGAATTTTATCCTCTTTTCGAGTGACTATGTGGCTTCTCACTCTTGTCATTAGACTTATGTTTCTTGTCATGGGTAACTCCCTTACCTCTGGTTAGGACTGGGCCTTTACCTCTTCCTCACTGGCTTTGTTTTCTGGCCAAATTTTCCTTCAGCTTTAGTGCAAAGTGATAAGAATCCTCCACTGTCTTTATCGACATCATGTTGAGCTCATCTTTGGTTTCATATCTCAGGCCATTCATATATCTAGCGAATTTTTCTTCATCTCTCTCCCTTTGTCTAGTTTTGATTTTCAGCCTATAGAAATCCTCAGTGTACTCCTTAACTGTCATCCCTTTCTGTCTCAAGTTCTGCATATTCCTGAATAGATTGATATGATAATCCTTGGGAATGAACTTAGCCTTCAACTTGGCTACCATTCTATCCCAACTCTTTATCTTTTGTTTGCCTTGTCTCCTCCTCTCAACCTACATTTCATCCCACCACAACGCTGCATGTCCTTTGAGTCAGGTGATAACCTGTTTCACCTTTCTCTCTTCATCAAAATATTCATAGTTGAAATGTTTGTCCATGGATCTTATCCAATCTAATATATCTTCAACATCTAAATTTCTTTCATACATTGGAACTTCTATCTTGTCTCTTCCTCCCAATCTAACAACTTCTCTCAGCAAACGTTCTTCAGCAACATCCTCTCCTGCAACTTCTTCGACTTCTACTGATTCACTCTCTGCATCGCTGATATCTCCAATATCAAGTGCTCGTTTCTACATTGCCTCCATCACCTATAATCTTGCACGAAGTTCTCACATCTCCCTTTCTACAACTCGATTGGCTAAAGGTGATTCTGTTCATCTCCTTAGTGGAATTTTGTTGACTGTCTGTCACACATAGAGTACAACTTCGAGTTCTTCTGTCTCCTCTCCTTTGCCTGTTGTCTACAAGAAAAAATTCAGCTCTGATACCACTTGATGTAGATCCCCCTTCTCTCCTAAGGGTTTCACGACCTCTCGATCTAGGATCGATCAAGAAATTGAGTCAAATCAACTCTTTGGGTCTCTGCTAGACTCCAAACCTACTTACACATGTCCTTTCTCCAAATGCACAGGTCGTTTGAGAACTGTGGGTTCTCTCCTGAACACTATCCAACTTCTACGTGAACCGGGTGCTATCTCTTCCCGTACTAAGCGCCTTCCCTTCTATGACCATGACTATACCCACTCGCCTAACCAACAGGCACTTCGTGACTTTGCGTTTCGTGTGTTTGCACCTGCACCAACGTCGACTTTCCAACTTCTGAATTCCTGAAGCAGGGCCTAGTGCTTGCTAGCTCCTTCCTTAACCTTCGGTGATGTGACCCCTCACTATGACCTGTGGCCAAGTTCTCGAGCACTTCATGATTTCACGTTTCATGTCCTCAGAGGGTTTGAATCACTCACCTTCCCAATTTTCGAAGTTTGAAATTTGGGCCCTCCTTACGTGAGATCAATGGTCCAAAAACTGTGTGGTCCGACGGTCTTTCCTTCTCCTTCGTGAATTTAAGACTTCACATTTCGTGAAGTTGGAGGGAAGCTCCCCTCTCTTCTCTCGATATCCGAACTCACAAAATTCTTGGGACCAGATCTATGGCCCATGTTTTCCTTTAATCAACGGTTGTGATCATTTCATGAACTTAGGGTTTGCGAGTTTTATTTCCCTATACACCTCCAAGGGTTAAATCCTGTCCACTTGTCTCTAGATCCAACGAATTTTTATCCACATGCTCATATCTAACGGTCCAAATATGATATTCTCCATGCACTTCCTCTAGTCACTAGACGTTACCCTAATGGTCCAGATCCCTTTCCAAACAAATATAACAGTTGTTCTCGCTTCACCTCCTGATATTTATCTTGTGAAGGTCTCGACTTCCTGTGCACTCCTTGCACTCAGGGATTTCAACAACTCAAATCCAAGGGATTTCTCGAAGAGAAATTTCTCTCGCCCTCCTAGCATTTTCCTTTCCTAGTTCTTTGACTTATTACAAGTCCCTTTGACACTTAGTCTAATTTCAGATCTGTTCACTCCTTGCCCTAGATCTTTATCCAAGGTTTGAATTCTTGCAGACGTTTGTGCATGCCTTCCACCAGTCTCTTTGCACTCCTTGAAAAGGGAAAAGTTTTGTGCTATCTTTTCTGAGCTCCGAAACCAAAATAGATTTTGATAATGCACTCCTTGCATCCTGTGTGCACACCTTGCACCACTTTAATAGAAGAGAAACAATTTAAACTTATTCTAATATTCACAGTTCCTTCCACTCATAACGGAATTCATTCATTCATTCATGAAGAAAAAATAACAGAGAATTGCAAAACAATGTCCACACCATACATTGGATCAATTTTCCTTTGTTATATTCATAAGTGAAAAATGGTTGCAACTATAAATCAAAACAAAAAATGAAAAACTCTGAAAATATCCTCCTAACTTGCAACTATCTACCCTGCAACCAACCTCATTTGGGTGCACAAAAATTCTATTTATCTCAGAGGGCTCTTAGGGTTTCCCCTGACTACTTGTCTACATTACATCCTATCCTATGACTATTTTGGTGAAGTCACATTCCAGATCCGGAGTGGAAACTCCCACTTCTTTGCTCACGATTTCTCAAGCCTGCCTCCAAAGATTATTCCGGCACTGAGTTAAGGCGTACTTAATAAATGTCTGTTGCAACTGCCAGCGTTGAGTTCCTGTACAGATTCCCAGACGCTGATGGGTCTTGCTCCGTGTGCTTGACAACGATGCTCCTGCATCAACAAACAAAGAGGGTAAACCAAGTATTATAGGATATGTTAAGGATGCATGTAATGTATCAACCTAAGAATTGGGAAGCCTATCTACCATTGGTAGAGTTTGCCTACAACAATGGCTATCAAGAGTCATTGAAGATGATCCCTTTTGAGGCCCTCTATGGTAGACAGTGAAAGATTCCAATCAATTGAGATAATCCAGTAGATCAAATTATAATCGGGCTAGACATGGTGAAAGAAATGGAACAACAAGTAATTCAGATAAAGTAGAATTTGAAAATAGCTCAGGATAGACAGAAAATCTATGTAGACAGAAAGAGGACTCCTAGAGAGTTCAAAACAAGGGATCATGTGTATCTCAGAGTTAGATCCAGGAGAAGCTCCTTGAGAATGGGATATTGTACCAAGGTGGCACCTTGGTATTGTGGACCCTTTGAAATTTTGGATAGAGTGGGACCAGTATAATATAGATTAGCACTTCCTCCCGTAGTGAAGGAACATAATGTTTTCCATGTTTAATTATTAAAGAGATATGTACATGATTCTAATCATACAATTGACTAGTTTGTGATTCAAGTGGAACCAGAGGGAGAGTTCTTGCCACACCCACAATGAATAATAGACAAGAAGGAAACCACACTCCGGAAAAGAACCATTGCACAGGTCAATGTGCAGTGGAAACACTTTGGCTTAGATAAGGCTACATGGGAAATGGAGGATGCCATGAAACATGCATACCCATTTTTGTTTACCTCTGTTATCACTCCAAGAAACTCTCCTAGGCTGTAAGTCAGAGATGCCTGGTAACTCAATCTTTTTGGAAAGTATTTTCTCAATAATAGGTGTGGGTTTTGGATCAAGATGAATATCTTAAACTCTGGGTTGTATTCTCAAGATAGTCTTAACTATAATCACGCAACATAAGGCCTTCAAGAGCTATTGTCAGATAGGTTTGTATAACAAATGGATAAGAAAACTAATCAATTAACCAAAACATACATAAAACCATATATATGATGGGTCAACAAACTAGCCAAGGATTCTTGTGATTCTTGCTTAACAATCAAAAGTAAGATGACAGTTACCATAGGGTCATTAAATAGAGACAAAAGAACTAATTCCACTCATAAGCATAGACAAATATGAAAGAAGGTATGATAGTAACAAATGAAAGAAGCTTGCAGGCTGATATATTAAAGAAAGTGTCTTTCATACAAAACAGTAGCATATATAACTCAAAATCGAACCTTTAGTTCATATTCTACCTTTAGTTTTATAGCTTTAAAATGTAGTTTTGAGATCCTAAAAGCATGGATCAAATATGCTAAAGATAGAAAGTCAAAATTCAGTTTGAAAAAGATAAGGAATGATCCTCAAAATGAGGTCAATCCCACATTTCATGGTCTTTATATCTTGTAGAGTCATTGTGCAGTGCAGAATAACCTTCCAAGGTTGAGTGATGACTCTTCCAAGAGATATAATTTGAATTTTTTGAGATGTGCAAAAAATCCAATCTATTTCCACCAAAATAGGTGCCAAAACCAACTTGGCTGCCCTTTCTAATCCTTATGCACCAAAAATGGATCTTGAAACTGAATATATAATTCATCATCCATCCATCATGAGTGTTTTCAAATGATTTGGATCAGAAAAACCTCGATCTGTGCAAAATTTAGCTTCCTCTATCCAGTTACAGGTTTTGATGGTTAACATAGAAGACTTCTGGGTGATTTAACTACCAAAAGCTCTGCTTTCAATGGTTAATGAACAGTCGTCCTGTTCGCCTAAACCACCGAAAACTTAGCTTTGACAAAACTTCAAAATTTGCAAAAATGATTATCTTGATTCTTTGTTGAGTGTTCGAGGTCTTTTGGAAGATGCAACTCCTCCTTTTATAGGGATAGAAACCTCAATTTGTTGTGTAGGAGGCTCTGTTTCATTCTTGGAAAAAGTAGACAGTTCTGCTAGATGATATCTTATCTAATGGGTAACCATATGACTGTGTATTGTTGTCACCTATCACGGTTCTATTGGTCATTGCAATTGTTTTAATAGCCATAGTCCTATTCTGCAAGTTGAATTATCTGAGATAACCGATCACTAAATCCATAGTCATAGACATAAAGAACTACCATTGTAGCCGACTGCTTCTCCAATGCTTGTTTTCTCCCTGATTTTGATCATAACAGAAGAAGAAAAGGCGCATATACCAATTCTTTTTTCACTTCGTCTAGGGCCTCCGTTACTTCAGCACCAAGAGCCTAGGGACCGATGGGTATCCCTGCCAGGTGTGTTTCATGAAAAACCTCCAACAAAACAATAATATTTTGGATCATGGTGCAAACACTTATAGAAAAACATAAGCTGAAGAGAATGAACTTGATTTATGACTGGCAGTTAGATCCGATCTCAAAACTCTGTTAGTAAGATTATTGTTTTCTTCTACTTGGACCTCCACCAATTCAATTGTATTTAGTACAATAAAAAGTCTAATATAGAATTTTTATCTTAGGGAACCAGAGCATCACTAGTGATTGTTCTTAAATAAGATTTCCACTCCTTTGCACGTTTGACAATGCCCTAAGTGAGTTCTACCTCCTGGATCCTGCATGGAGGAAGGCATTTTGACTTATTCAAGAGTTCTACAAAAATGCCAATAGTAGGGCAATTTTTTGTGAAACCATTTTGCAGGCATCAACATTAGCTAATGATCGAATTCTTACAACAATAAAAAATAGACACACAACATGTCTATTTGTCCATGTCTGAGATTGCATAAGCCCAAAACATGAAGGGTGATACCCGTCCTTGCATTTTTCATAGTGAATTGGATTTTTTCAAAAATTTCTCTTGATTTCCCATTACAAACACAATAGTCCTCTGTGTCCCTAAGTGTAATTGACATTTGGACCTTTTACAGAGCTCTCTCCAAAGAATTTTTTATCTGAACAAGAACATCACGCAACTGTAGTGCAGATGTACGAAAACAACCAATGAAAGACTTGCAATGCAAAATCCAACCGCTAATATCAGTTATTTTCGAAGCAAGCATTACCAACATGTTATCCTCCATAATGCTAGACTCTCCAACTTCCTGAAGTTTGAGCAACTCTGGCCATGTAAGATCAATAGATTGGCAATCAAAGAATGCCTACACCTGCTTTTGCCAAGCTCCATGATTATGAATAGCTGCATTTATTTGACCGACCTTAATAAGAAAAGAAATTTTCACTTTTTGAGATTCAGTAACAAGCTCTTCCAGTTCTAGAATATTGCATGTTTTCTTTGAAGATGACCCAGGAAGGATTAGAAGTTCTTTATTAAGATACCTTTTACTCTTCTGCAATAAACTTTCTAACAATTTATATTCTCTAGATGTAATAGGTAGATTTATGGCATCTTTTATCAGACTTTTAATATCCTCTATCAATGGAGACTTGGAAGAAAAAGAGAGAGCCTTTAAGTTCCACATCAATGCAACAGAAACCTCTTCTAGCTTTGTTATCTCATCTAATTCAAATCCAAGTTTCAAGCCACTTTTGATGGAAGACTGCAGAAATTCCATCAGTTGATCAAGTTTCATCATAAGATTATTCATGTCCTGGTCTTTATCATGGTATGGATCCCATCCATTCTGGCTATCGAGGAATAAATTAGTAGATGCCAATAACAGGGCTGTTTTGGAACACCAAGCCTCCACATTCTTCAAAACCATTGAAGACATTTACACTGCAAATACTTGATGTATGCTTGTACCTTATAAACCTTCTCCCAAATTTTCAAGTGTTCATGGCTCTGCACTCCTCCTCGTGGCCAGATCACTTCGTTTCTATTAAACATTCCAACAACAAATGCTCTATTTCTCCATCGAACAGCTGCGCACATATTCTCTGCCTGCAAAAAAAATGTTTTGGCAATTTTCTATTTTTCGTTCAGAGATCGAATCCCCCACACATCGGATGTTTAGATCCTTTAACTTTGTAAATTGGCACGCTGATGTGTAATCAACACTTGTAAACTCTTAGGCACTATTGTTAAGCCCTAATATTGGCTCATTACCCCTTAATTGGGGCATATTGTATTAGTAATGTTATTTTATTTATGTCGGCTTTAGGCCATTAGTTGTAATTATACCTCCTAGTCTCCTATATATACCAAGGAGACATTTTCATTTTGAATCATCTTGTACTTGAACATTTAAGTGGGGTAAAAGGAGGTTTCCCCCTCGAAGAGGCTCATTATTTGAAATTATCTCTTTTTCAAGGCGTTGAGTAGTTTTTCTGAGGTTTTTCTATGCTATATTGATGTTTGGTTCTTAACATATGGTATCAGAGCTCAAGGTCTTGGGGTTTCGCTGCTACAACTGAGACACTGTGGACTTTTCACTATAACATTTTCTATACAATGTTTTATAAGGAATTGATTGGAGGATATTTATTAGACGGATCAAGGTACGTTGGGTTCAAAATTCAGCTCCCGAGGCCTTATACTTTCGGAGATACAGCCTATACAAGATAGGGTTCTGGAATCATCCTGAAATGAGTCACTGTGGAATTTTCGCTATAAATTTTTTTCTGTAATGTTTCATACCCTAAAATATGGAGGAAATTTACATAAATTAGTAAGGTATCTTTGGTAAAAATTTTAGCTTCTAGGTCATCTTAAATTTGTAGATACACCTTGTGTAATATAGGGTACCTGACTAGTCCTATTAATTAGTCTCAAGAATGTGTTCCGGGTAAAACAATCATAACTTCTTGCTAGAGTATCCAAATTGAGTAGGACTAGTCTCATTAGATCTTGGACAATCTGTAGTATGTTGGGTGTGAGTTTCATAATTTTATATCAATTATTTTGTGTGGGGCATTCTATACAAGTGAGATCTCCTGGAAAGGCCAAAAATCAACAAGTTGTGAGGAAGTTACCGTAAATTCTACTTGGCACATCTAATTTTGATTAGACCTATGGAATTGCAGAGAAGAAATATCAGAGAACTACCTAAAAGAAAGTTTCATACCTAGAAGGGCCGAAACTTGGGAGATAGAACAGAATAAATATTGTCTAGCAGAACCACCTCAAAATCAAGATTCAAAAGTGATACTTGGCCAACATGCCA
>ML779279.1:153568-171548 GCA_009831015.1 Picea engelmannii | reverse complement strand
TAAACAAACACAATGGTTCAAATGGTTACCCTTGGAAGAATGGTGGTATAACACTTCCTTTCATACTGCAACAAAAATGACACCATTTATGGCACTTTATGGATACCACCCTCCTTCCATCACTTCTTCTCTAAAAGAAAAAATCTAACTTTCAAGCAGTGGAAGATCACATCGAGAATCAACAACAAATTCTCCAAATCTTAAAGGACAACCTGACCATGGCACAGAATCACATGAAAGAACAAGCAGATCAACTTCGTAGTGAAAGAAGTTTTGAAGTAGGGGATTGGGTGTTTTTAAGACTACAACCATACAAACAAATATCCCTCAAGCAAGCCAAGAAGGATAATAAATTATCACCAAAGTACTATGGACCTTATAAGGTGTTGCAAAATATTGGTACTATGGCATACAAATTGGAGCTTCCTGCATCTTCACGAGTACACCTAATTTTCCATGTTTCATGCTTAAAGAAGGTTATAGGTGACAAGATCCCAGTTCAAACTATATTTCCAGAACTTGATGAGGAAGGAAAAATCATATTGGAGCCTAAAGCCATCACTGACACAAGAATTCGCGAGCTGAGGAATAGATCCATTTCAGAGTATCTCATTAAATGGAGGAAACTATCGGCTAAAGATTCCACTTGGGAAGATGAGTCTTTTATACAGAAGCATCCAAAGTTACTCAAGCGTTGCAGACAACACTTGTCTCAAGGGGAGGGGCATGTTAAGCCCTAATATTGGCTCATTACCCCTTAATTGGGGAATATTATATTAGTAATGTTATTTTATTTATGTCGGCTTTAGGCCATTAGTTTTAATTATACGTCTTAGTCTCCTATATATACCAATGAGACATTTTCATTTTGAATCATCTTGTACTTGAAAATTTAAGTGGGGTAAAAGGAGGTTGCCCCCTCGAAGAGGCTCATTATCTGAAATTATCTCTTTTTCAAGGCGTTGAGTACTTTTTCTGAGGTTTTTCTATGCTATATTGATGTTTGGTTCTTAACAGCTATTGCTTTGCCATCTGCAAAATATTTGGCACCTATAATTGATTTGTGACTTAACTTTGTGGCTTGTGGGTGGTGGACATAGCATAAGGATTGGATTGATATGACAATTGGCAGTGGGCTCAACCAAAATTTTGCAAAAAACGAAAAACAAACCAAAGGCTAGACTTCGTTTGACATGTGGATGAAATGAATGGACTATAGAGCTTGGCACTTGGATTTGATGACTTGAAACATGGAATAAATCATGGCTTAACTCTTCGACCATGCTTGTGGACTTAGAGTTGATGCTGGTCTTTGCAAAATTTAGTTTTTAAATAACATGAGACTCGAGAGGCTAGATTTGATTTGATTTGAAACAAGACTCATACTTAGGAATAAGGATTGGGCATGTAGATTTGGTGTGGCATGAATTAGGTTTTAGAATCACTTTGAGCACCCACCACTTCATAACAAAATGCATATTATCATTTGATAGTATAAAACCCAATAAAGCTAGGGTTATAGGATATGGTGACATGTATTTTCATTTTGTGTTTTGTAGGTAAAGAGAAAGAGACCAAAGGATTTTGGGCAAGAGAGATCAATGGGAGTTGCATGAAGAATTTGGAGATAAGGGAGATCTTGGCAAATGACTGAAAAAAATGATAAATTAAGCTCGAAAGGATGAATTTCCTCAATATTTTTGTAAAATATTTGAGGAGATAACAACATCTGTAGATACGAAGCACATCAGTAGATAGAACATCAAGGATGATGTTCGTTTAAGGGGGAGGGGATTGTAATACCCCTGCTTCCCCCTAGTTTGTAAATATAATTATAACTAGACAAGAGACTATGGCAGACTAGATATCTGTGAATGTTTGATTTAATGAACCTTTTTGTTATAAAAGGTCAATGTATGTATTTTCTGTTATTAATAGAAAATAGAAAGGTGTTGCATAACTACTGAAAGGGGGGTTTTCCAAGAAAGACCATGGATGCTATGAGAGAGATGGTGAGGGGATCCAGAAATGGTTGAGATGACCCCCCACCAAACTAGTACCTTATTGGATTTAATGACTCAGAATCAGAACAGTCCTCTGACCCAGAAAATAATTACCAGTCATATTTGTAGCTGGAAGAGTCCTCCTCAAGAGTTAATGAGGATATGGGGTAGAGTACCCATCTGTAAGACTTCCATACTTGACCACAAGCTCGGGATTCGGACCCACGCAACCTTGCCGAGGAAGGAAAGAAAATAGGTAATTTGTGGGAAGAGACAGGAGAGGGAGATCTGCACGAGAAAGAAGAGTCGAAAGATCGATCTCGAGAAGATAAAAGAGAACTTGCAAGCTCTTTGGTTTGAGGAAGAGATGAGAAATAAGCTTGTTCTAGGAGAAAGAAGTTGTTGGTAAGGTTTTCATTTCAAGCTGATAAACAAGGCTGATGAGTGACTGTGTAATTACCCGTGTAGACCTCCTTTATTGGTACATAGAAAACTGGTTTCCAAGATCCCATGGGAGGAGGAGAGTAACCTCTGTCCCTGACTGTCACTGAGTAAGAAGAAAGAATCTCTCTCAGAGAATTGTGGTCTAGCTTGGGAGTGGCCAGTGGTAAATCCATTCAGGAGTGGTTGTGCCTATGGTTGGGTGGAAACATGCACCCCTTTCAACAGTCGCTTCACGAACTCTGGTTTTCTGACAAGTATTTTTAGACTTTGTGTGTTTAAATGGAAATGGTGATTGACTACATATATATGTTTATGATTGAGCTCTGTATTGAATGATTAAACCTAGAAATATGTATTGTCTCTCTATGAACCCATGCTTTGAATGGTATTTTTATTTCGTCAGCTTAGCAGTTAGAGAGTTATGCGATGTAAGTCTACAAGAGAGTCAGAGTAGGACTAACTAGAATGCCTAAGTCTCGTCGACCTCCAGAATTTACCTTCACGGGAATACCAAGTCCAAACCCTATGGAAGGAATGCGCGTCCTTCAGACCCTTCACATGTGTGACCGAGGGCTCATGCCCATGCCCATGCCCTTAACCCATTTACGGCTAAATAAATTAGCATGTATCCCACCAAAGTTTTCGAAGGACCCATGTGACCAAGGTCCAGGAACCCTATGCTAGGCCCGAAAGGAGCTAAGGCTTTCTGGCTTTGGCACTCCGAGAGTTTGGAGCTCCAGAGTGTTTCAACCTTACCATTTGTAAACTGGTTGAAGGCCACTGATGGTTATGGTTACCCATAACGTTGACCAATTCATGGAGGTGTCCCTAACTACAACTGATGGAACTATCCCACTATTAAACCTTGATCCATTTACCCATCGTGAAGTAACATGAGCCATTGATTCGAGGGAATTTGGGAGCCCCCTTGGCCATTGGATCTATGTCGAGGTAACTTCTAATAAGTCCTACTCCGGGAGAACAGATATGTTATAGCATCAAATTCCTCAAACCCCGAAGTTACAAGGTGATGAGAGCCATGGATATGGGGAGTCCATTAGGAACCCCTCTTAATCGTCTTATCAAACAATGAAGGGACCCACGTACAGTGCTTCGACAGAGTCCTGCTTTGAGAGAATGAAGTGGCCATGTTGCCAAAATTCCCGAAGGCCAAAGTTGCAAAGTGACAAGGATCGTAGATCTAGGGACCCTTCAAAATCTCCCCTAACTATTAGATCTATACTATGGTTAGCTTGACATTGACCACTCCGGGAATAAGGAGGAAGTCACACAACGAATCCCCCGAACGTCAAATTTATGAAGTAATGGAGGCCATAGATCAAGGGATTACATGGACACACTGTAACCATGAGATCAAAGGGATTGGAAGGCTACTAGTCTGGGGTGACGTGGCATGCTGATGTCACCAAGGATGATGCGGTCCCATGTTTGACCTGCCACGTGTTACTTGGATTTGTACATTTCATAGAACCTGTGTGCCCATTAAAACATGACACATGTCACCCATTATAGGGGCCACGTGCCATCTCCACCTTATCGCGTGTCACCCCTAGCACTTACCTGGTTGGTCCATTTGGTGGGTGAGGTACTTGGGACACACCTGTCCTTACCTCTACATCTAGTACGTCGCCATGTAGGAGGGTGGATCCTTTGGGATTCTAGGACTTCGAGACTCTGAAGTTTTGGGGTGCAGTATCAAGGATAAGTTGAAAGGCTCGAAGACTAGAGCCACGTGGTGATATTCTAGGATCCTTCAGGAGTTTGAGAGTTTGGGACTCCAGAGGAAATGCATGCAGAAGATAAAAGGGACATTCAACGCTAAAGTGTCGAATGTTGAATTCCCCTCTAGCCTGTGTGTTAGATAAGGATCAAGTTCCACCATTGGATTTGACTATGAATGGACCTTCCCTATGGGAGGTGGGAACCTGGAGAGGGTAAGAATGGATTAGACCCACGTGGTCCTCAAATAATAATGCCCGAAGAAATTTGGGAGGCCATATCTTGCAAACCAGAGGTTTTATTAGAGCTCGATAATAGTCGTTAGAAAGCTACGGTCTAGTAGAAGAGGATGAATACCTTCGGGAGATTATTTGAGATGATTAGAGTAAGAAAAATTTTGATTCCCCATCCCTAGAAAGGGTATTTAGGAGTCAGATGTGTTACAAAGATTCACCCTGATTTCCATATCATGAAGAATAAACATCAATAGGTATTTGAAACACCTAGTGGATTACCACCTTCACATGGTGATCATGACCATGGTATTCCTCTAATTATAGGTATTCAACCACCCAATATGTAGCCTTACCAACACCCTTTTGCACAAAATAATGAAATATTAAATATTATTAAGGAACTATAAGAGGATGAAGTCATATGTCCCAATACCAACCCTTACTCATCACACGTGGTCATGATATTAATGAAAGAAGGAAATTGGTGCATGTGACTTGATTTTTAGGCTCTCAATAAGTTGACCATCAAGGAAAAAAATCTTATTTTAGTTATTGATTATCTCTTGGATGAGCTTCATGGAGCCAAGTTTTTCACTAAACTGGACCTTTGTTCAGGATACCACCAAATATGGATGAAGGAGGAGGAAATACCTAAGAAATATTTCCACACACATGAAGTTCATTATGAGTTTCTAGTAATTCCCTTTGGACTTTGTAATGCTCCATCCACCTTCTAGATCTTCATGAACAATATTTTTTTACCCTTCCCATGCAACATTTTTCTTGACTTCTTTGATGACATCTTGATCTACAAAATATTGTGGGACACCCATGTGGATCATGTTTATGGAGCCTTACAACTCTTGTGGGACCATTAGTTGCTCCTTAAACATTCCAAATGTGCCTTTGGGGCTTCAAAAGTTGAATATTTTGGTCACATTGTTAGTTAAGAAATGGTGTGAAGGAAACCCATGAATGTTGTGTCTATGTAGGATTGGCCACACCTCAAGACCTTGAAGAGCTTAGATTTGTTTTTATGAATTATGGGATAATACAAGAAGTTTGTGAAAAAATATGGAAAACTTGCAACATCCTTAACAACCATGCTAAAAAATAATTCCTTTATATGGAGTGAGGTTGTTGATCAGACCTTTTCAAATTTAGAGGAATCTATTTTCACCACTCTAGCCTTAGTGTTTTCTGATCTCTCTAAGACTTGTATCTTGGAATGTGATGCATCATACATAGGTCTTGATGCTATGTTGATGAAAGAAGGGTGCATCTTGGCATTCACCAATAATTCGTTGTGTGACCTCAATTTGGGAAAATACACCTATGTTGAAGAAATAATGGCCATCCTTCAAGCACTTGGACTTGGAACCCATATCTCATTGGGTGGTGCTTCCAGATCAACATCGATCATCATAGTTTCAAGTATTTTCTGGAACATAGGTTATTGACACCAAATCAATATAAGTGGGTCACTAAAATGCTTGGGTATGATTATGAGATAATATATAAGAAAGGTAAATAAAATGTTGTAGTGGATTCTTTATCAAGGCAATATGATGAAGAATGATCCCTTTTTTCTTTATCCTTACCCATACTAGATTGTCTCACAGAATATTGTCAAGAATGGCTGGAAAATCAAATTGTGTTTCAACTCATTCAAAGGATTCAAGAAGATCCCAACCCCCCTAAGATTTATACATGTAAATAAGATACATTGAATTATAAAGTGAACATTTTTCTTGTGAAAAGTTATTCTTTGAAACAAAGGGTCTTAGAGGAGTTTCATTCATCACGTACTATAGGTCACTTTGGATTTCAAAAAACTAATGAACGAGCTACACACTCTTTCTTTTGGGGAGGAATGAACATAGACATACAATTTTTTGTAGAAGCATGTGAAACTTGTCAAAGAAACAAGGGTGCAACAATGAAAAATCCTATGGAATTTCAATTACTACCAATCCCAACCACTATTTGGACTGACATCTCCATGAATTTTAATGTGGGTCTTTTGAAAGATGGTAAAAAATGGGCCATCATAGTGGTATTCGAATGTCTATATAAATATTCTAATTTTTGTGCCTTATCGCACCAATTTGTTCCCTACATATTTTCCCAAGTCTTCATGGATCATATTTTTAAGTTGCATGGCATGACAACTTCCATTTTGTCAAATACAGATCCCACTTTCACTAGAAAATTTTGGCAAGAGTTGTTGAAAATTTAGGTTACTTCTATGAAAATGAGGACTATGTATCATCCTGAAACCAATTGTCAAAAATAAGTGGTCAACAAGTGCTTAGAAACCTATTTACAATTTTTTTCTTCTAAAAATATGCACCAATGGACACCACGAATATCCCTTGCAAAATGGTCCTTCAATACCACTTAATATCATGGTGCTACCAAAATGACACCATATGGTCCTTCAATACCAAGTAATGTCATGGCTTCATATTTATTAGGAACTTCCAAGGTTCATGCAGTGGATCAGACTCTTTAGTCTAGAAAATACATTGTCCATACACTTAAGGACAATTTGGTTCTAGATCAAAATATAATGAAGCAACAAGAGAACCATCAATGGTCAGAGTGTTATTTTGTAGAATGGGATCAAGTGTTTCTTCTTCTTCAACCCTATAAACTAACATCTCTCAAAGACAAAATCTAGAAAACTGCACCAAAGTTCTATGAACCCTATAAGATCATCCAATGAATTATCCAAGTTGCATACAAAATGGTTATTCCAACCCACTTCAAGACACATCTCGTCTTCCATGTGTCTTGTTTAAATAAGGTAGTGAGATCCAGTTGCAAGGTGCTAACTATCCTACTAGAATTAGATGAAGAAGGGTCGATTTGGCTCTAGCCCAAAGTAGTATTAAAGCTACTAGAGAGCATAAATTGTGCTAACACATGCTCCAAAAAGTAATAAACCAATGTAAATATATGCATCCAAAAGACTCAACATGGGAACCAAAAACTATTCTACAACAATTTCAACACCTCTAGCCTTGAGGACAACATTGTTTTTGAAGGAGGGTCAGGGGTATTTTGGGTTCCTACCCTAACTTTCCTACTTTAGGGTACTTATGAGTTATTCAATTAATGTATGTGGTCATGTTCTTTGAATAAGGCCTCATAGATAATTAGTGGATAGTTATTTAATGTTAAAAGGTACTCTTTATGAAATAAGGCCCAATGTGTAGTTGGTACTCATTAATGATGGGACCACAAGTAGTTAAGTTTTTCTATTGAGAATCTATTTATAGATATAGAAGTATATGGAATGTGTGTAGTGTTTTGGTTGTAATTAGAGTTTATGCCCATAATAATTGATTTCTCTTTTGGAAATCATTGATACAAGGGTTATCTTTCACTCATGGTCTCTTACAATTGTTATTCTACACTTATATTTCTTTGAATATCTTGCTTGTGATTGAATTTTAAGAGTTAAAGATCATTTTTTTTTCTAAGTAAAAAAGGTATAACCTTCTATATTAAGTTATCAGAGAAACATTGACAAAATATACAGAGATATAGTTCTGAGCCACAAAAAATGTTGTCGTTTTACCGGAAACCAACATAGTTTGGAAAACTATTTTTCCCTATGTCCTGCCCAAAGGAAACCTGGACAGATGGCCATAGTCAAGTTTACATGTAGCAACAACATGATTAAACATAAAACAAACTAGAAAAGGAGAACCTAGATACCCGGTGACCTGTTGCCCTTACCTGTCTACCATGTGGACCTAGCTGGGATGGCGAATGGCTGCTCACAGAATGGACATTTCCTCTCTGCTGGAGCATTGGAGTACGAGTCAAGGAGCAAGTCCAGATGTTGTCCCATGAGAAGGGCTCTGTGCTCTTGGTCTACCATGTGGCCTCAAAGTTCGAACACCAGAGCCAGATTCTCTACATGGAGGAAAGGACCATGCAAAGCATGAACACCTGCGTCGTCAAAGATTTCGTTCCCCACTTCCACATTCATCCCAGCTCTAGCCTCAATCTTAGTCAGTTCTGCACCGACCGCTTCCTCCTTCATCCCTGGTCTGGTCTCGTCCATGTTCCCTTCGGCGCAAGCCTTGTCCTGAGCCTCGACCTTGATCGTTACCTGCTCAGCATGGCTAGTGGGACTGTAGCTACCCATCCACAGTATCTCCTCAATGATGCACACAGGGAAATCTTCTGTTGTCTCATTTTTAGGACTGCTACCATCCTGTAAGTTTGGTGTCATGGCTTGGGGTTTCGGGTTGGTTACGAATTCCTCCAAAAACGACGTTTCTTCCACATAGCAGGTTGGAAAATTGTCTTCGGCACCACCCTCCAGATTGCTTCCAGGCTCAATTTCCATGGTATGACTGCTACGCTTTGTACCAATCTCAACAATAATGGCATGCAGAGCCAATTGGTCAACGCGAGCCCTCTTCCAAAGAATGGAGGTCGCCATCGACAGAGCATGCTCTAGGTTCTTCCTCCTTTTCCTTTGCTCTTTGTGGGTGTACCAGGCTGAGCCACGATGAGGCCTACCTCACTTCCTGGTCATGGTTGCTGAGTGGTGGATGACAATGCAGAGAGGATGCATTGGAATGAAAGTGAGCCAAGACGATAAGGAACTAGAGCTGCACCAGAGCTCCCAACCGACAGGGAGGTCCAAAATGAGAGCAAACCAGCTCTATCCAGGCACTCGAGGTTTCGAATTTCCAAATGATGGATTCACCAGGCTATCCATAAACCTTGTCATGATGAGTGTGGTATGAGCAAGAGATTTTGCGCGACGGAGGAGTCCCTCCTCCATATAGCAGCTGTAATGGTCATCTAGCATCGTAAATGTGGAGATGATGGGTGGTGACCATCAGCATGTATGATATGGCTCAATGTAGAGCCAGGTGGTGAGTCAATGCTGCATGTCACCCCATCCGGGGCAGAGGATTCTCTGTTTGCAAGTTCTCTGCAACGCCATGAGAGGTGTGTATCCTCAGAGAGATGGGCTTGCCAATATATGAGTTCTGACTTAGTATCAATTCCAGTATTTGCCAAGTGATCCGCAACTTTGTTTGCTTCTCGTTTCACATGAGAAGGGATTAAAGTGAGATTGGGTTGGATGAGATCTCCAAAATCCTCCAGAAGTCCTGAGAATCGCCAGCTGGGGGAGATTCGCCTAGGGAGTTCGCCATGTAGGATTTTGGAGATGAGTTGGATTATGATTTGGGAATCTCCCTCAATGATGATCTGATGGTAATGGTGTTGAACAACATCTTGGAGGCCTCTGAAAAGGCTTATGAGATCCACCACATTGTTTTTATTTTCCCCCAAAAAGCCAGCCATCAGGTGAATGAACTTACCAGTATGGTTCCGAAGGACAGTGTTGAAACCAGCTGGTCCAAGGTTACCCCTGGAGGCCCCATCGAAGTTAAGCTAGAGGAATCCTGAGGGGGGTGGGGTCCATAACGTGGGGCTGTTAGCTCATCTGTCTTTAATCTTCACCAGAGTTTGCACATAAATTTGCATGTCCCAGCCTTTAAGAATGTTATCCTCCTTGGGCTCACATTGTAGGTCTTTGTGGAGCCAAGATTTGCTATGGATTGTTTCACGGATTAACTTCTTAACCCTCTCCCACATAATGGTGGTAGGGGTGGCTTTTGAGTGGAAGATTCTCTTATTTCTCTCTTTCCAAATTTTCCATAAGGTGAAGCCCAGAAGCAGCTGCCAAATGCATTAGAGAATTGGATTTTGGAAGGAGATTGTCTCCCAATTAGTGAGGGTGTCTTTGATGCTACCTCGATTTTTCTTGGAGCGTCTCATGGCTTGGGCTCCCCAATTCCAAATCTGTTGACTGTAGTGGAAGTTTTTGAGTAGATGTTCCATGGTTTCCTCACTTTGTTGATAGAGGGTACATCTGGAGGGACCTATAAAGCCTTTCTTTAAAAGATTATCCCAGGTGAGGATACAGTTTTGAGCTGTGAGCCAAAGAAAAAAGGAGACCTTGGGCCAGAGAACTGATTGCCAGACTTTGCTCCAGAGTGTTTCGAGGATTTGGTTGTGGTAGTTTCCATGTAGGTAGTATGCTTCACTGACCGAGAGGATGCCTGTTGTAGAGTGGCCCCATCGAAGTATGTTCGTTCCCTCTTTGATATGAATTTTCCAATGCAGTGTGCATTTTTGCCAAGGTAGAAGGTCGATATCATCCGTAATCTGTAATTCTGTTCACCTTGTTTTCCACTGTCTCCAAGGTTGGCTTCTATGAGTTGGAATCCAAAAGTCTTTAACTATTCTAAAAATATTCAGCTGTAGATGTTGTTTAAGAGAGTTGAGGCTTTCTAGGTCACTGAGAGGGGGTAGTTGTTGCCAAGAGTCCTGCCAGAAGAGTGCGCTTTCGCCATTTCTCACTTCCCATAAAGCATGCTTCTAGATCAGGGGTCGATTTTGCCAGGTGGTATTCCATATATTGGATCCTTGTATCTATTCATTGAATCTAATTAATTGTTCAGGCTGTGTGTTCGGGGCATACTTTTGTTTCCAGATTTTTGCCCAGAGTTATTTCGGATGCTGCAACCACCTCCACCACATCTTAGCTCCCATGACCTAGTTAAGCTTTCCCAGATCCCGAATTCCCAGCCCTTCGAACTTTTTGGGCTTGAAAAATTTGTCCCAACCAACTAAATCCCACTTTTTATTATTTTGGTGTCCCTGCCATAGGAAATTCCTTTGGAGTCTCCTAATAGCTTTAATATCCAAGATGGGCACTGCCAGAGTAGTGAAGAGGTAGGTTGGCAGAGCTTGTAGAATTGAATTGAGCAGGACCAGTCTGGCAGAAATATTCAAAGGTCTAAAGGTCCAGTTATTCAACCTATTGGCCATAGATAGGAGAAGACTGTCCCATGAAATGGATCACGCTGGCTCTCCAGTTAGGGGAATGCCTAGGTAGATGGATGGGAGGGAACTTTTGGAAATTCCTAGAAGTCTTGAAAGGTGATTCTGAACCAAGGTTGGCATGTTGAAAAAATAGAGTTTGGATTTGTCCAAGTTTAGAAGCATGCCTGAGGCTTCTGTGAAATCAGAGAGAATTGAGTTGAGCTTGGTGGCCTCTCTGACCATGGGGGTATTCATGAGAAGGGTGTTTTCGACAAATTGGCTATGCGAGGGCACCGAATGGAGGTTATGAAGGGGTAGCCCTTTAAGGGAACCCTCAAGAACTGCTTCTTTGAGGTAGCGACCTAAACCCTCTACCATAAGTACGAAGAGGAAAGGGGAGAGAGGATCACCTTATCTGATTCCCCTGGTGGAATGGAAGGGCTAGGAGGGTGTGCCATTGATGAAAATGGAAAAGAAAGTGGAGGAGGTGAGCTTGAGAATCCAGTTGACCCAGAGTTTATTGAAGCCAAAGGACTCCAACACAGAACGCAAGTATTGCCATATTAATCTATCGAAATCTTTTGAGAGATCGAGTTTGATAAGCATACTTGGTGTTTTTCTTGCTTTCAAGGAGTGGATCACCTCATTGGCCAGAATGACGCTGTCCATGATTTGTTGTCCTTCAACATAACCAGCTTGATCATTGGAAATAATGAATGGTAGGAGCGGCTTGAGGTGAGTGGAAATGACCTTTGTGATTATTTTGTATATGACATTATAGAGGGAGATTGGTTTGAACTATTTTGGATGTGTGGCTCTCTCCTCCTTAGGGATAAGAGTGATGAACATTGCATTGAGAGTGGAGAGAACTTGACTAGAGGCTCTTGATTCTTTGGCATCCAACCAGACATCCTCCTTGATCATGTCCTAGCAATGATGGAAGAAATCCGTAGTGAAGCCATCCGGTCCTGGAGCTCTTCCTGGGGGATTTCCTTTACTGTCGCGCCCACTTCAGACTGAGTGATTGGCCTCATCATTTCTCTTTTCCGCTCAGGGGTGATCATTGAGGGTATGTGCTTGGTGATTTTCTGGATTGCTTCTTCCCTATTCATATTTTTCTCTGTGAGGAGATCTTTATAGAAGGAGTTGAGTTCCTCCGCTATTAGGTCATGATCTCTTATAGGGATAACTTGATCTTCCTCCAATTGGGTAATGTGATTGATGTATCTTCGGTGTGTCATCGCTCTATGAAATAATTTTATGTTGCGCTCCCCTTCTTTAATCCATTGAACCCTAGATTTTTGCCTCCATAGGATTTCTTCTTGTTCTCTACAGACCTCCAATTCTGCTAGAAGTTGCTCCTCTTCCTTCACTAGGTTTGGAGTTCTGCTTCTTGAGATGAAGGTTTGTTGAATTTCTTCAAGTTGGCCCTCGATCTCCTTCTGCCTTAGGAGTATGTTTACAAAAGTGGATTTATTCTAGCTTTTCAAATATTGCTTGAAGTTCTTGAGGTGCTGTTGGAATTTATACATATGAGTGCCATGATCTATTTCCACCTGGGCCCACCAATTGTGAGCTAGCTAGTGGAAGTTTGGGTGGGTGAGCCAGAACTTTTCAAAGCGGAAGGGTTTGGGCCTGGGGGTGAAACCCGGGTCCAGATAGAAGGCGATAGGCCAGTGGTTCGACCCTGTTTTTGGCATTATATTTGCTTCCATGGCCTGGTCACTTTCTAGGAGGGCTTCAGCCACGAGAAAGCGATCTAATCTACATGATACATGTTGTTGTCCTGTTTTTCTATTGGACCAGGTAAAGATTCCATTTCAGGTTTCCATGTCAACCAAATTTAATTTCTCTATTAGGGTTTTGAACTTACCATTGTCCTGCTCCAGCCATTTTGTTCCTCTTGTTTTCTCCTCCAGGGTTAGGATCATATTGAAATCCCCACCAACGATCCAATGTTGTGAGTGTAAAAGAGTTTTGACATGCTGAAGGGTTTGCATGAAGCTCTCCTTATCTTGGGTGGACTGCGGACCGTAGACATTTGTGATGGCTCCTTCCTTGGTGGATCTGGTGACTGTGAAGTGAGCTGTTAGAGTACCTATTGTAGAGAAGGGGTGATGCAGAGAGATTGTGTGTGGATTCCAAAGAATGGCTAGTCCTCTGGATGCACCCACTGAATCTTGGTAAAGGAAATCACCGCCTCTCCAACTGCGTCGAAAGATGTTTTCAGCTTCCTGCCCTGCACATTTAGTTTCCTGTAGAAGAAGGATATCCGGGTTCTCAATTTTAATACATTCTCGAAGGATCCTCTGCTTGGATCCACCATTGAGGCCTCTGATATTCCAAGTTATTGTCTTCATCATGAGGAAGGTGGAGGGGGGTGGAGGTATCCCTCCGATAACCTCTTCATCTGTCCTGAATTGATCATCAGGTGACCTACCTCTTTAATAAGTTGATGGGCTGGTTTGTTTCCTCTTCTCTTATTTTCCTTGGTTGTTCTTTTAGGCTCGGATCCTGGGTCTGCCGAAATACCCAGTCAAGCCATAGATCCTGCTGTGGAGTTGGTGAACACTTTGTGAACTTTACGGAGCTGATCTACCGGGATATGTTGCAGGTCTTTTTGATTGAGGGCTTCCTCAAGTTTTTCCAGGTCAATATCCGCCAGATCTATTTCATCCATGAGAATGTTGGTGTCTCCGTCTGTGCCTGTTTGTGTTACATGGGTTGACTCTTTTGAGTGGGTTGTATTTGGCACTTCAAGGCTTTTTCCCTTCGCTTGCATTGTTTCTTGATGGGGGTTCTGTATTTCCTCCTCTTCTGGCAGCTGATTCAAAGCGTCATAGGAGTTTTTAGTAGGGTTCTTTGGGGTCGAGCTTTGATTTTGTTTTCTTGATGGGTTCTTTCATCTTCCTGTGACATTGGCAAAGCCATCCTTTTTCTTTCTTTCGTTGAGCTTGGTGGCTATATCATTTAGAGGGCAGTCTCTGAATAGGTGGTCGTGCTCGTGGCACTTCCTGCACTGGAAGGGTATGTGTTCGTAGTCGATCGTCTGGTTCTATTCGTCATCCTGGTATTCAAGTGTAATAGATCCTGGCAAGGCTTTTGATATGTCCATATAGATGAAGATACGGGCATATGAGGTGTACTTCCTCATCTTTGTGGCTTCTGAAGCTTTGACGTATTGTCCCATAGTGTTTCTGATGCCCATGAGTATTTCTTCCAGCCATAATTTATGGGGCAAAGAGTACAGATGGATCCAGACTGGTGCTCTTGTAAAGTCCTCCTTCTCTAGACTGAATCTGTCTGTCCAAAATCTCAGAAACAATCCCGCTGAATTATAGAAGTACGGTCCATTGTTGAAGATTCCATCCTTGCCTTCGAGGTTTTACATGATAATTGTGAAGAAACCCTTGGAGCTAAGTTGGACTTCATAATCGCATTTGGGGTTCCACCAATCCTTGATCTAGCATGTGAGATCTCGTTCAGTCAGCCACAAGCCCAAGAATTTGTCGATCAATGTGTGATCCATCATAAACTGGGTGTGTTCACCTACCCGTGTTGATTTGATGTGATAGTGTGGGGGTTTGTCCATTTGTGGTATGCACTTGCCTGGTAGCCATCCTTTGGAAGCTTGTGGATGAGATGTATTGGGTTCTAGCTCCATTTCTTTTATGAGTCCTTGTTCTTGGGTAAAAAGCTAATCCCGTAGGTGCGCCGGTGGCTCAAAGGTAGGGTGCTTAGCACGGATCCCGTTTCTTTCATTGGCGGTGATATCGATGTACAAGGGGGGTTCCCCCCCCTCTCCCAAGTTCATTTTTGGGTGTGCAGGAATCACGTGAGGTGTTCTCCTACAGAGCGTGGAAGTTAGCGGCAAAGCTCTGGTGTCAGAGCGCGCATCAGAAGCTTCACGGGTGCAGAGCACTAGGATTTGCAGTCGACCTCTTTGACTCATACTCTTCATTAAATCCTATAAGAATTAAAGATCATTACATTGGTTATTCTTCAACAATTTTGTCTCATAAAATACCATAACCAAATAATACAAACTTACTAGTTTGTGTTGAAGGCATTCATAAAATACTAGAAACCTTCTAAACCCAATGTTATTTTAACCCAATATTATTTTAATCTAATTTGTTGTAAAAAAAGTTATACATAAAATATTAAATTGTGCCTTATTATTTTATTCATACAATTCCTTTAAAAACTATGCTTAAATAATGAGTTAGAAGTGTATAGTTTGACAACCTAGATCATATAATAATAAATTGGAAGCATATGTGGAGAGCCTAAATCATTTAAAACTTGTCTAAGGGGATTTTCTCCTTTGCTTTGTTTGTCAACTAAACATTACCTGATTAATCTTAGTTTTATATTGTTTGAGGATGTAATATTGATTTGAATTTAATTATTTTTATCAACCATTATATGTTTAATTTAGATAATTTATTTTAAAATAAGTTATTTATGATTATATATTTCTAAATTTTTTTTCCATAATTAATTATTAAATTAAAAAAAAAATATATATTTAAAAAAATTAAATTAAATACATTTATATATTTAAAAATTGTTTAAGCATTAATATCAAAATACATTATTTAAAAGATCTAATCAAAACTTCATTTCGAATATATGAAATTTTTTGAATATATGAATGTAATGTAATATAATTTATTTGAATGTCCTCAAAACTTCATTTTGAATATATGATCCTAATATAATATAATTTATTTGAATGTCCTCAATTTTAATTTTTTTAAATATTATCTATTTAATAATATTTATAATAATCAAATTAGATTGTTTATTTAAAATTAAATTTTGTATTTAAAATTAAATAATATTTTTAAGTGATGTAAGTTTATAACTTTACAAAATTAAATATTAAATAATCTTTTTAAGTGATCAGAGGTTATAGCTTTTCAAATATGGATTATAAAAAAATTCAAATAAAAATAAAAATCCATTTAATCTAATCTTAACTATACGTAAAACCAAATTATATTTAAAAAATAAAAAAATTCAAATTATATTAAAAAATATATATATTATAATTTTATGGAATATTCATGCTATATTAGGGATTTGCAAACAATATCTTGTCGAGTTTAGAGTTTTAAAATTATAAAAAATAAATTAAATATATTGTAGATATTGGGAAAATAAAATGTAATTGATAAATTTTGTATTTAAAATTAAATAATATTTTTAAGTGATGCGAGTTTATAACTTTACAAAATTAAATAATATTTTTAAATTATCAGAACTTATAGCTCTTCAAATATTGATTATAAAAAAATTCAAATAAAAAGAAAAATCCATTTGATCTTTAACTATATGTAAAACCAAATTATATTTAAAAAACAAAAAATTCCAAAATATATTTAAAAAATACATATTATGATTTTATGAAATATGTTTTTACTTCATGCTATATTAGAGTTTGGCAAATAATATTTTGTTTAGGGTTTTAAAATTATAAAAAATAAAGTAAATATATTGTAGGTATTGTGAGAATAGAATGCAATTTGTAAGTATTAGGGATTTTAAAAAAGGATATTTAGTAAAAATAGAAGATATATAATAAAAATAAAGGTTTCTTTATTTATTGAAAAGATATATTAAGAGTATTTAATTAAAAGATTTTGAATTTTTTTTATTAATATATAGTGAAATTAAAAATATTTTTAATATCTCATTAATACACTAATTATATCATAAATTTATGAAGTAAAAACGAATACATATTACATTTATCTACATAAATTGACATAAACATTAAATATAAACAATACTATATTTAAAAAACATTTTTCAATAAAAAACTTTAATAAACATATCATCATGATAGGTACTACTCACTAAAATAGAGAAATTAAACTATAATCATCATGATAAATAAAAAAGATCATAATCATATTTAAAACCAAAAACAACGCAATTGAACAAAATAAAATAAGTTATACTGAATAGTTTTTAACCACTTCAATAGAATAAAATAAAAAATATATAAAAATCACTTCAACCAATTTAATGTATAGTTTTTAACTTATTTCAATATTATAATAAACCACATTATTGACTATAATTTTTTTTGAACATGCCCACTTTGACGGATAACAGTGTAATGAGCATGAGCATAGTAGATTAAAGAAGGATACAAATGGAGAAGATATAAACAATAAGAAGTGATTCCAAACAATTTTCAATATTATAAACAAATATTATAAACAAATATTATAAACAAACATATCAGTTTAAATTTTAAAACACGACATTCCAAGCATCCCACCACCATCACCGGTTGGAACCAGAACAAATAATTATTTTGGTTCACATCATGTACATGGACTGTGAATGTTATTACGTAATATAAACGCAATTCTTACATCATTCGTGAGCTACCAGAGTAAAATTTGTATAGTGGAAATCTCCTAAATTGTCTTATAAAGTGCATGGTTTTGTTACATCTCTAATTTATTTGCATACTCAGAGTATTGTTACATTTTTTCAAATAAGGTTTAAATGTTCTCGAGACTACTCGTTTTCCCAGTACAGATGGAAATAAAACAAGAGTGAAAATCCTCAAAAGGAAGAGAGTTTGGCATATTCTCACCATAGTTAAAATTTATACATATCTTTAGATATCATCATCAAACAAAACAAAAACAAAGATTTCTCCTATGT
>ML779279.1:118999-153518 GCA_009831015.1 Picea engelmannii | reverse complement strand
TTATCACCCGAAATATACAACGAAAAAATGAACAGGAACTTGAGTTTTTGTGTCTTTGTAGATTTTTTTTTGGAAGAGGTAGGGAATTATTGTATACGTCTGTACATAGTAAGAGCATCCATGCGTATTTGTAGGTAAACAACACCACTTTATTTCACTAATAAACAATATTAAAAAATCATTTTCACGGTCTTCATTGTGCATTTTACCTAGATAAGCATTGGAGTACATCTTTTACAAAATGCAAAGTTAAGTTTAAAATAAAAAAAATATTATTTTTTTATATGGAAACAATATGTATTAAATTTGTTCACAAGTCAATGAAGCTTAATAAACAATACTTAGGAAGGCATGCTTTTCTTAATTCATAAAATATCGTCTAAATACAAAAAAAAATTGTGAAACTTTTTCAATTTTGCATATATATATATATGGTTGACACATTGGTGATTATAAATATGGTTGAAGTTTGATTTTTAAAAAGATTACTTAAGTTTTATATCTAATGATTCCTAGTTTATTTATTTTTATTGTTTTTGAGAGAGATTTTGAAAATTCCAAGGGATAAATAAGGGGAAAACAAACACATGCCAGGAGGGATGTTCACAATTGTGTAGAAGAAAATGGTAAAAGAAATGAACATAATTGTGTGGAACAAGGAGCCATTCCAGCTACAATGTGCATCTAAGGTATGTAATCATTAATTTATTCTTTTATGTACATCAAATTTAATTATCACATGAAATACTAATTTTCAATTGTTTTGTTGCAGAAAAGAAAAAAAAAAGAATCATTTCAACACATAAAACATGACAACCAGGAATAAAAGGGTTCATGACAAACTTTGTGAGTATTTACATTTTCGACCTTTCTTAATATTTCATGTTTGTTGTGATATTTATATTTAATTATCTAACATGCAAAGATGAGTCAACCCATGAATTGATAAATATTGGGTTAAGTATGGGTTGTGAGTATATGTTGAAGAATGAAAGTTTAATTGAACAATTTGTAAGTAGCTATGTTGTTTAACTTTTCTTGTTTTATAATTAATGAACAAACAATAACACTTTATATTTATTATATTGATTATGCTTTGTCATGTCATATTAAACATGTAGGAAACAAAGTATAAAATGCATCAAATATAAGAGATTTTGAGAGAATGTATGAAGCATGGCTTTGAAAGAATGTGTATTTTAATGAAAGACTTGGTGCTAAGGTATATTTTTTATTTACACAATCATATATATATATATATATATATATATATATATATATATATATATATATATATATATATATATATATATATATATATATATATATACACACACACACACACACTTATTACAATTTATTTCTATGTTTGTAGATAGAAGATGAAGGGGTGAAACATAAAAAAAAAAACAAGCCGATCAAGAAAACATTATGTTAAAAAACCAAAGTACAATATCACCTACAAATGATGAATAAATCATGCATGCACACAACTCAATTGATGACAACAGTTCAATTGATTAAGTACACTCAATATAATTGAATGTTATTGCAAGTTGCATGTTTTGGAATATTTTTCTCTGAAAATAAGAGATTTTGCTTAATGTACTCAACATATTGTCATAATTGAATGAGGATATGTACCAATAAGAGTAAAAATTACAAATTGGTTGCAATTTGATTATTGTGGACCTTTACTTTATCCCTTTTTCTATGAAAATGGATCTCTTATTCATATATAATAAAATGAGTTTTTTATTTTATTTCATTGCAATGTTGAATGTTGTAAAATGTTTCTCGAATAATTAATATGTTGATGATTTACAGTGTTACAAATAATAAAAGTGTAATCCATTGGATAACTCATTAATGTAATCATTATATCAAAATGCAATAACAAAAATATAAAACAATATTATTATAAAAAAAAAAATGATTTTGAAATGATTAATTGAAAATTTGTAAAAAAAAATGAATTAAAATGTATACATATGAGTGCATTGTATATTTTTGAACTCAGTAAATTGTACATGTCATAATATAGAAAATAGTGCGTTTTGAGGAGTCATAAGCACCCATGCACATTAATTATAATAATACACCGGTATGAAGTATTGATAAAACACATCGTTTCATAAATGATAAAACGTACAATAATATTTTCTGTTTCAAACTTGTATGATGATCATATTTAAAATTTACATCGGAGCACTACAAAAAATTTACGTAGGTCGGTGTGTTAAATTTATTATACACATTGGGGTTCTAAATATTATTTATGCATGGGTGTCTTTACTATAATATACTCACTAGTGCTTAGTAAAAATTATGTTGTGAGCTCCTCACCTTGAATATTCAAAATTTAACTACCCTTTAGTGCACATGGTAAAATAGACAGTGGTACGTATTAATTACACAAGTACCAGGGTGCATGCTATATTAAACGCATTGGGTCTTAGGATAACTTGAATGCGTCGATGCTCACTATAACTTAAAAGCATGAGGGCGTACAAAACCTAAACACATTGGTGCTTCATACGCAAACAAGGTAGAACTGGTGCATAGAAATTGCAAGAGCATCAGTGCTCTGCATACGACGAAAAAGGCAGAATCGGTGCACAAAAGTTATAAACGCACCGAGGATTTTTTTATTATATGAAAATGTAAGGGTGTTTGTATTGTATTAACGCACCGATGCGTTTGTATTATATTAATGCACCAGTGTGTGTTTGTTAATACAACACTGATGCATTTTGACATAAACAACACCGGAAAAAAACTTGGCTATAACCTCCCCCCGTCCAACTGTTCTTAGTTTTATGCAACATCCATTAAAAATTCAGCTAAAACCTTCACAGTCAATAGAGGAGGTTGTAGTGGAGGTTTTTTTGAAAAAATTTCCAAATTTTATAACACTAAAAACCTTTGCTAGAAGGTGTTCTTCTTGTCGTGAGAGTGGTTAAAGAAACCCATTTTTATGTCTGTTCCATACCTAATTTTCAAATTATGGTCACCAATGGGGTTATGATGAAATGTGGAGGCCGATGCAAAAAAGTGAAACTCCAAATAGGAGATTATCATCTCAAATCTCACATGTTTTATATTGAAATTGGTGGTTTTGGTGTAGTTATCTATGTAGAATTGTTACACACCTTGGGACCTATTACCATGGATTTCAAAGAATTATATATGAGTTTCATCGAGGAAGGGGGATTTTAGTCTCGTTCACCTAAAATTATTATCTCTCACCTTATGGAGAAGTTATTGAAGAAATACCACTCGAGAATTATTACCCAATTCAATAACATACAAGTGGTGGACAACCCCCAGCAAGAGTTTCACCCTAATTTGCAAATCATCATGACTAAACATCAATAGGTACTTGAAACACCTAGTGGCTTACTGCCTTCACATGGTGATCATGACCATGGAATTCCCTTGATTCCAAGTAGTCAACTACCCAATGTGTAGCCTTACTTGCACCCTTTTGCAAAAAATAATGAAATATAAAATATCATTAAGAAATTATTGGAAGATGGAGTCATATGTCCCAATACTAACCCTTATTCATTAGATGTGGTCATGGTATTAATGAAATATGGAAATTGGTGCATGTGAGTCAATTTTCAAGATCTTAATAAGTTGACCATCAAGGACAAATTTTTTATTCTAGTTATTGATGATCTCTTGAATGAGCATCATGGAGCCAAGTTTTTCACTAAAATGGAACTTTGTTCAAGATACCACCAAAGATGGATGAAGGAGGAGGAGGCACCTTAGATATATTTCAACACACATGAAGGTCATTATGAGTTTTAAGTGATGCCCTTTGGACTTTGCAATGATCTATCCACCTTATAGAGCCTCATGAACACAATTTTTTGACCCTTCCTAAGAAATTTTGTTATTTTATTCTTTGATGATAGTTTGATATACAAAACAATGTGGGAGACCCATGTGGATAATGTTTATAGAGCCTCATAACTCTTGCAACACCACCAATTATTCCTTAAACATTCAAAGTGTGCCTCCGGGGCTTCATAAATTGAATATTTGGGTCATATTTTCCATTAAGAAAGGGTGAGAATGGACCCAAAGAATGTTTTAACTATTTAGGATTGGACACACCCTAATACCTTGAAGCATTACATGTTTTTTAGGACTTATGGAATACTACATGACGTTTGCGAAAAAAATATGGAAAATTTGCAACCTTGTGAGCAATCCTTTTAAAATAGAATTCCTTTATATGGAGTGAGGTTGTTGAGAATACCTTATCAACTTTAGAGAAATCCATATGCACCACTCCATTCTCAATAGATCCTTATTTCACTAATACTTTTGTCTTGGAATGTGTTGCATTAGATAGAGGTATCGATGTTATGTTGATGCAAGAAGGGTGCCCACAGGAATTCACCAATAAGCAGCTGTGTGACTGCAATATGGTAAAATCCACTTATGTCAAAGAAATAATGGCCATACTTCAAGAAGTTGAAACTTGGCACCCATATCTCATTGGGTGGTTATTCTAAATCAATATTGATCATCATCATTTGAAGTGTTTTCTAGAACAAAGGTTGTTATCACAAGAGAAACATAAGTGAGTCAATAAAATTCTTGGGTATGATTATGACATAATATATAATAAAGGTAAAGAAAATGTGGTGGTAGATTCTTTATCAAGGAAATGTGAGGAAGAAGGATCCATTTCTCCTTTATCCTTACCCATACTAGATCGTCTCATAGAAGATTGTTAGGAATGGCTGGAAAATGAGATTGTGGTTTAATTCATTCAAAGGCTTCAAGAAGATCCCAACCCCCCTAAGGGTTATACATAGAAACAACATACATCGAAGTATAAAGGGGTTATTTGACCTAAAGAAGATGGAATTCTATATGGTGGTTTTTTATGTAAGAACCTGGATAAATTCATGGAATATTAACATTAAAGAACATGGCTTTATATATAGAGTAGTTGGTAATTGATGAACTTAACATTGACCGAATAATTTTGAATTTGTCAACATGGAATTACGCATTGAAAATTTTAGTTTTGATCAAATATCCACTTAGACCTGACCCCTTACCATGGTTTAGAAGCGAAATTTGAACAAAATAGGTCCATAACCTACATGTAGTACACCATATGGAGTAAACATGTAGTACACCAATGCATGAACCAATATTTCCTCTTATAATTATATATATTGATCTATACCTACTTGTATTGCTTATATCTCTCTCTAAGATACACGAGAACAACTATAGTAAAAAAATTATTTTTCCTCATTAACTCAGGTAGCAGCCATAGAGGAGCATGCACCAAACTTCAGAAAATCATGACTATCTAAAACTCTCTTTCTTTGAATCTTTAGGGATCACTACCAAACCTAGAATCTCTATAGATAAAATATTATCTTTCTCTCTTCCTCCTCGTCTCTCAATCTCCATCTCAGACCATCTTATCTAGTTCCTACAAGGGACCTGGTCTAAGATCCACTCTATTCATAAGAATTAAATTTGTATCTATCCCTTATTCCATCTTATCTCTATTTTTATTGTGACAAATTATGCATTGAAACAAAGTTTCTTAGAGGAGTTGCATTCATCACATACTGTAGGTCACTCTGTCTTTCAAAAAACTTATGAATGAGCTAAGCGCTCTTTCTTTTTGGCAGGAATGCAAATATACATCTAGGTTTCTGTAGCAACATGTGAAGCTTGTAAAAAAAAATAGGGTGCAATGGTGAAGACTCCTAGGGAATTGCAACCAATACGAAACCCAACCACTATCTATATTGACATCTCCATGAATTTTATTGTGGGTCTTGTGAAAGATGGTAACAAATGGGCCATCGTGGTGGTAGTTGAATGCCTTTCTAAATATTCTCATTTTTGTGCCTTATTGCACCAATTTACACCCTACAAAATTGTCCAAATGTTCATGGATCAAAATTTTAAGTTACATGGCATTCCAACTTGCATTGTGTCAAATAGAGAACCCACTTTCACCAATAAATTTTGGCAAGAGTTGTTTAAAATTTAGGGTATTGTTGAAGTTTATAACTATTAAGCTCTAAACAACAACCTCATGAGGATAAAATATTCCCCTGCATTTTTATAGAGGTGGTACTCTGTATTTTCTCAAAGATAAATCTTGAATATCTTTGAATTGTAATATCAAAATGGGAGAAAATTAAATAGCAAACCCCAAATTTTATCACTCAATGAAAATGTAAAATATTGTTTATTGAAAATAATAGACATTCACAAAAGAATTCTTGAGAAGAGGACGAGGAATCTTCACTCATAAAAATATAATATATGCATAAATATTGTACAAAAATAAATAAATTGGGCTCCCGTGGACCATAAAATGAAAGGGTGGAATAGGGTTGAACCTGAAAAGAAGATAGAGAGAAGTGATCAGAAATCAATTATGTTTTTCTTAGGAAAATTAAGATACAATTGGATGACTCCTGAACAAGAAGAGAAAATAATTAAGAAGGATGTGATCAATTTACTCACTATGATGGAATCTCTCTCTCTATTATCTGGTGGTCGATGTTCCTTTTGTATTCTCTTTGGTTGTAGTTACATGATCGATACCAAATTCATTTGTTTGATCTTATTCAATTATTTTGATTAAATTTTTCTTTAACCAATTTTTGATGTATTCCCTCATAGGTGCGACGATTATCTCCTTCCTAAATTTAGTATCAAACATTGTACTCTCTAAATATCTAAAGTTAATTGAAATTTGGTGCAACATGTCTTCAATATATTCATTTTTATTAACATGGATTACAATCCAACTTTCGACTTCATGTTCTATGCACTTGGTCACACTATTAAAATTTTCCACTCATACACCTTTCAACATATCTAAGTGTTCTTCAAATTACTCTCTTGTCATAAGGATAGAATTTAAAACAAATTTTGGGTCTTGAACTTCTGTGGTGCTTCCTGGCAAGTCTAACTCAATCAAGTTAAAATATAATTCCCCTTTTTTATCACAATTGACCAATATTTCTTTTAAAACCTGATTTCAATTATTTAATGTGAGAGGTTGATGGTAAATATTCTTATTTTATTTTTAGTTCACTCATACCAAAAACCTTTAAAACAAATGTATGACAACATATTTATAAAAACCCTTGTCAATATCAATATCTTCCTAAATATGTTTCCTTATATTTGCAATTCTGTAACCCAAAGAAACAAAGTTTCTTTCCAAATCCCATGCCTCTAGAATGAGAGACACTCTCTCTCTCTCTCTCTCTCTCTCTCTCTCTCTCTCTCTCTCCAACATATCATCTGAATACAACAAGAAAACTTGATGTTCCCCTTAATTTTGAGATTTACTCTAGTGTTCTATCAAAATTTTTCCAAGGCTGAACAATAGCAATTGGATTTGTAAATATAAGGGGTAGCATTAGATCATTTTCCAATTATTTAATTATATCTTTGAGCATAAAATTTTCAGCTTCCATCTCATCAACTGACACTTCCAAGGCATCACATGTAGCTCTATGAATCCTTTCAAATATCAATGGTGGGACTTCGTTCAGGTTAAATTCTAAATTTGTCTTTCCTTTGACTTTTTTTCCTTATGAATTAACTCTTTCAAAGATCAATTTCTTTGAGTCTTTATCAAATAGAGGAATATGAAGAGTTAAGGATTCTTCTTCAAAGAATAATGGTTCTTGTGTCTCCAATTCCGCTAAAACTTATTTTCTCTCTTGAATTCTTCGCTCCTCATCCAAAAACTCTATATCTTCGATGTTCACATCCAAGTCCATGTTCTCAAGGGAATCTTATTCTTTAGGTACAACGTCACCTACCTCCTGTTGATTTGTCTGTATTTTTATTTTACTATTTATTGTGAGCTTATGAGGCATTTCAAGATTTATTTTAGGAGGATCATAGTCATCTCCACCACCAGAAGTTTTAGTTAAATATTTATTTTTCTCTTGGGTTAGAAGTTGAGGGTATTTTCTGGGTGTGTTGCTTCTTTGAGAAGTACTTTGTGATGATGTTCTTCTTTCATTTACAACCCTTCCATGATGTTGATGTGGTTCATTAGTGCTAATAAAAATTTCAAGATATCCAACTAGAATTGCTTCAAGATTCTTTCCATCATCTTCTTCTTCTCCAAATAAATAAGTAATTGCATAGGATACAATCAAACCCATAGAAATAATGTGATTCATGAAATACTGATTAGGGTCAAACCCTTTAATCTCATTTTCCACCTTTAAGTTGTACTAATCAAATTGGACTGCATACTCAGCCATTTTTTAAGCATTCTTCAATGTTATTACACCAATTTTCCACAACAAGGAAATGGATTTCTTTCTTTCTTTCATAAAAGGAACTAGCCCAAAATATGTACTTTCTACATACGTCTATTAAAAATATTTGTCTGGTACATAAAATGGAAGATAAATTGGACTTACTCGATAACATTAGATCTCAATGACACTGTAATTTTCCATTTCCTCAAAAGTTCCCCTATTATCTAGAAAATTTTGCACTTCCAAAGAAAGTATTGAAGTACCAAGTCCAAACACGATTTTCTTAAAAGAAGAAATGAATAAATCATATAATTCATTAAAATGGTACATTTCCTTCTGCTTCCATAAGGCAGGGTACCATGTATGAACTGGGTCTAACTTGCAGTTAACCTATTTTTCTAAATGCAATCCTTTGAATACATGACAATATGTGATATAAAATATTAAATATGCAAACATATAAAACCTCTTGTTCTTCTTAAAATTTGACAATTGCAATGATATTTCAGAAGAAATAATTTTTGACCAGTGGAAAATCACTTTCTCATGGAAAACAAAATACAAAATAGAAAGAGTTAAACGAGGAATTGTATCACTTGATTCTTATCCAACAACCCTAGAAAAAATCCACGCCATTTATTGATATGGTTTTCTTAATTGACTGACCCGTATGGTTGATAAATATTCTGGCATAGTTGTTGGGTCTTCCAGATATTGTTGTAATAGGTCCGACCACCATTTCTAGTCTTCAGGAACTCTTTGTCTTCATCAACTTTGAAATTCATCGTTGGCTCTGGTAACCTGAACATTTTCTTGAAAGTTGAAGGTGCTAGAGAAATTGGGGATTGTCCTTGCAACTGAGTGATTCTTTGATTTTTCTCGTATTTGTATATACACCATGAAACTAGCTTTGTAGCATCAAAAATTTTTGGAACACAACCTTGTTTGGAAATTCCTAATGTCCAAATATCTTTAGCATTTATTTCTAGAAGCAACAATGTAGAATAGTTTTTGTATGCTCTAGACTAGTGAAATTTTGGATCTTCTCGTTTGAATGTATTAAGAGTATCTCCACAAAACCTCTATTTTCTTATAGCCACGTTCTTAAGGAGTTGGCAGATTATGTCCAGTATTTTGGAATGTTAATACCAAAGTAGATATTTTTACATAATATACCTTGAAGCTCTTTTTCTGGAAGGATGATTAGGGTGAATTTAATTTGAATTTATTAAGAATGGTCTCATGAAATTCTCTATTAATAATGACCCCTTGATACTTAACCACTTGTTATTTTCCGTAGGATTTGCATTTAATATTACTCAGAGAACATGATTAGAATAAACGAGGATTCATCACAAAAAAAATGGAGATATGGATGTAAAATAAGAGAAAGTGGAGTAAGTCTGAACCCGCAGCCCCACAATAAAGTCTCAAAAAATGACTAAGTATTTCAAAGCGAACAAATGGAGGGGATGAAAAAATATTTCTTAAGAATTGTTATATGATACCGCTTTCACGATAAAGGTTGAATTGGATGAGTATTGAATTTTCGAGAGAGAAATGAAATATCAAGAAATATCTAAGTATCGTGAAGAAAATGACCAGACTAATCTTCATGAGATGAATGAGTAAATTCAAACCCGTAGTGAAAATTAGAAAATGTTCTAATTATGGTATAAAATGATGATGGAGGAATGAAGCAGTGCATTCTGGTGACGGAGGAATTTTGGACTTGCAAGAGAATATGTGATGAACCTATGAAATACTTCAAAATAAACTAAGTAGTGGTGCATTATGGTTATGGCGGAACACAACAGTGCACTTTGGGGGAAGAGGAAGTTATAAGAAGAATCATGAACCCACTATAAAGTGGAAAAATTTCTAAGTGTAGGGATGAGATATACAAGAGAGAGATTTATAAATGACCAAGAATATTTTAGGATCAATAGGTACCTAGATGAAACTGAGCATCGTGTATCATCCCCAAACCAATGGTTAAAGAGAAGTGGTCAACAAGTGCTTAGAAACCTATTAATGATGCTTTTCTTTTGAAAATTTGTACCAATCAGCACCATGGCTACCTGTTAAAAAATTGTGGTGCAATACCACTTCTCATGGTACTACCAAAATGATACCATATGAATTTTTCCATGGGTTCATATTTACCAATCACTTCCAAGGTTCATGTAGTGGATCACACCCTTCACTCCAACAAAGAGATTATCTACACACTTAAGGATAATTTGGTTCTAACTCAAAATATAATGAAGAAAGAAGCTAGCCAACAGTGTGATATGGATTATGATGAGAATGAAATGAAGGAAGAGATATAACAAGGAAACACACAAAGATATTGCAAGAAACATAGTAATATAGTTGAACTCAACTTCTATTAACAAATAAAATATTAGAACACTATAGAACACAAACTGACTATAATGGGGTATCTTATCTCTGAAGATAAAGAGATGTTGGTTATGCATCATTCGCGACAAGATTTACATCACACTCCATTGAATGCTTAAAGGACCTCCTTCACCTCGATTGTATATTATGAGAGAGTGAGAAGAGAATAGTTCTCATGATGCATGTGGGATAAATTGGTCCAAGTTTGCAAAATTCCATAGGCATGTAAGACACTAGGACTTCCCAATCGAGAGGCCACCCATACTAGTACTACTCCCTCCCAAGTGTGCTTAAATATGGAGTTTTAATCATATTTGGTGCATTAATGTTGTAGGCATTACATTACATTACAAATTAATATAGAATTAAATTACATTCCCAATCAAAAGGGTGAATATCATGGTTTATCAAAACCATGGGCTCAGAAACGTTGATTCAATGGAGACGGTGGATGGCCATTGATATCCACCTAGATCAATCCTTCCCCCTTAGGAATTAATGGATCCCATTGCGTGAATTTCCCTCAGGAGATGGGGGAACTTTTTTGGAATAAGAACTTTGGTGAGCCACTTGCCTTGTTGAAGTGGTTGTCCTGCTTGTACTTTTGTTGTGGAAGGATGCCATGAACCTATTGGTGGAGGTGCTATAAATGTGTTGAACCTACACATAATAGATCTAGCTAGGAATTGACATACACAATTGCAGAGAAAATATGAGAAAAGAGAAGCAGAAGAGAAAGAATGGAAGAATTCTCATTAACCAAATGAATGAATGATAATTTACACATGATATACTATGTATAACTCGTCTAATGCGTACTGTAGGTGAAACCAATGTGCCATAGTGGTGGTCTAGAGTGATCTGGACACACACCCAAAGTTATAGGAGTAAACTGCCACCTAGTCTAGTCTCTCAGGCTGTTATGGGAGTGAACTGCCACCTAGTCTGAGTTAACTAGTCTCTCAGTCTTCAGTTAACTGATCGATACAAAGTGAAGTGAGGAGGATATTAGGGAATCATGAGTAATGCGTTAGTCGAGTGATGATACCAAGGACAATTCACATTAGTTGGTGATGATCCCAATGTTGAATCGTGATAATCACAATGTGGCATCTAGACTCCACTCAACTGATCAAACTAAAGTGTGAAATAAAGAGGATATTATCCTATAGGAATAGTCTCCCTAAACTATAGGTTATTGAATAATGACTAATAAACATAGGGAAAACATTAGGAAAAATAAATATTAGGTGTGTGTGAAGTATCTCCAACACCCCCCCTAAACATCACTATGGTGAAATTAAAGAATGGGTCCCGACAAAGAGGCCATGTTAGGTACCAAAATAAAAAATATACACTGAAAAAAATGAGGGAAGAGGGAAAACCTCACAGGAAATCCCCCACCCCCCTCAAAGTACAATGTATGTAAAAAGAAGAACTGACAGTTTCTAGGAAACTATGTCCTTCACTCCAAGATGACTGCGCAGAGAATGGAACTCTTGTTTAGTGAAGGTCTTGGTGATGATGTCTGTAGTCTATTCTACTAAAGGAAAAAACTACAGGTCGATGATCCCCTGGTGTACTAAGTCCTAGATGTATTGCATCTAGATTCGCAACAAGCTTTACATCACAATCCATTGCATGCTTAAAGGACCTCCTTCAGCTCGATTATATGTGAGAGAGTGAGAAGAGAATAATTCCCATGATGCATGTGGGATAAATTGGTCTAAGTTTACAAAATTCCATTGAGAAGTAAAACACTAGGAATTTCGGGGAGGTCACCCATCTCAGTACTAGTCTAGCCCAAGCACGCTTAACTACAGAGTTCTAATGGGATATGTTGCATTAATTTTGTAGGAATTACATTACATTAAATTAGAAATAGAGATAGTATTACATTACAATTCCCATCAAAAGGGTGAATATCATGGTTTATCAAAACCATGGGCTTGGAAACATTGATTCAGTGGAGAAGGTGGATTGGCACTGAGTTCAACCTAGATCACAATGCTTAGAGTTCTCTTTTGTAGAAGGAGATCAAGTGTTTCTTCATCTTCAACCCTATAAACTAACATCTCTCAAAGACAAAAACCACCTGAAAATTGCACCAAAGTTCAGTGGACCCTATCAGATCTTCCAGTCCATTAGACAAGTTGCATACAAACTAGCTCTTCCAACCCACTCTTAGATACATCTAATCTTCCATGTGTCTTGTTTAAAGAAGGTAGTGAGATCCAATTACAAGTTTAAAACTAACCTGATAGAACTAGATGAATAAGGGTCTACTTGGATCTAGCCTGAAGAAGTATTAACTACTATATATGCAACAAACACACACTCTAAATAGTACTAAACCAATGGAAACATATGCAACCAAAATACTCCACATGGGAACCAACAACGATTCTATACTATTTTCCACACCTCCATCCTTGAGGAAAACATTGTTTTTTGAAGGAGGGCATGCTAGGGTCCTACCCTAGCTTCCCTACTTTAGGATACTTAGGAGTTAGTCAATTAATGTATGTGGCCATCTTCTTTTAATAAGGCCATGCATATAGTTAGTGGATAGTTATTTAATGTAAAAGGGTCATCTTTATGAAATAAGGACCAGTAGGTAGTTGATAGTCATTAATGATGGGACCAAAAGTAGTTAAAATATTTCTATTGAGAACCTATTTATTGTTGGGTAGGTGTTATATTATTTTCATGTGTGTGTGGCAGTCAGATTTGATGACGGGGTCTAACGATCCCACCACTTGACATTTTTGGTGTATGTGTGCGTCGAGCTCTTTTCCAAAGGGGGTTCGCAGGGGGGGCTAGGATCGTCCCCGCTTCTTAGGAGAATCCTTTGCTCGGAGATGATGGGGTTCGGGGAAGCGCCCAAAAAATTTTTTTGGGTGACGATTTTTCGTTATTTTTAGCAGTTTTCTAAATTAATCATAGATTAACGGATTAGGGTTTTGGTAGCTGTGGAATACCTAAAATATTGTATATATTGTATTGTGGATGGTGAAATTAATTCAATGAAGATTTGAGAGGTACAACACCATGGAAGGTTGGTTTTCTCCCAATGTGGAGTCTAGACTCCACTCAACTGATCAAACTAAAGTGTGAACTAAAGAGAATATTATCCTATAGGAATAGTATCCCTAAACTATAGGATATTGAATAATGACTAATAAACATAGGGAAAACATTAGGAAAAATAAATATTAGGTGTGTGTGAAGTATCTCCAACACCCCCCCTAAACATCACTATGGTGAAAATAAAGAATGGGTCCCGACAAAGAGGCCATGTTAGGTACCCAAATAAAAATATACACTGAAAAAAATGAGGGAAGAGGGAAAACCTCACAGGAAATCCCCCACCCCCCTCAAAGTACAATGTATGTAAAAAGAATAACTAACAGTTTCTAGGAAACTATGTCCTTCACTCCAAGATGACTGCACAGAGAATGGAACTCTTGTTTAGTGAAGGTCTTGGTGACGATGTTTGTAGTCTATTCTACTAAAGGAAAAAACTACAAGTCGATGATCCCCTGGTGTACTAAGTCCTAGATGTATTGCATGTGGATCTTGATGTGTTTCGTCCACTGCCTATGAACTGGATCTCTGCAGAACTTTAGAGTGCTCTGGTTGTCACACCAGATGACGATCAATCTATGAAACTGAATTCCCAACTCAATGAGAAAATGTTGTAGCCACATAGCCTGAATGGTTATGTTAACTACCCCTTTGTACTCTTCCTTGGCTGAATATAGAGAAATAAAAACTTGCTTCTTGTTCGACCAACAAATATGCCCAGAACCAAGACTGAGTGAGTAACCATAAGTGGACTTGCGATCAATGTTATCGCCAACCCAATCAGAATCATCGAACCCGATGATGTCCAATGTAGATTTTGTTGAATAATGAATCCCAAAGGTGATGGTTCCCTGCAGGTATCAAAGGATACACTTTGCAACCTTCCAATGTAGCTCATGTTGCTCTTTCTTGAACCTAGAGACTGCTCCAACTGTATAGGAGAGGTCTGGTCTAGAGTGTGTGAGATACAAAAACTCCCCACTAGCTGTCTGTACAGTTTTTTTTCAACCAGTGGAGTTTCCCCGCCATCCTCAAGTATGAATCCTGATAGGAAAGGAGTCAGGGAAGACTTGTATTCTATCATGTGAAATCTCTCAAGGAGATCACGTGCATACTTGGCCTCAGACAGTTTGATTCCTAAGGCATCCTGACCAATCTCGAGTCCAAGGAAGAAATGTAGCGGACCCATGTCTGTCATCAAGAACTTGTCATGAATAATCCTCTTGACTGCAACAATTAGTGAAGTCGAGCAACCGATGATCAACAAATCGTCAACATACAGAACTAGGAGTAGAAGTGAATCAACCATCCTTAGCATGCAAAAATTTGGATTTGACATACAATGTACAAAGTTCTGTGACAACAGGTAGGAGTCCATCTTGGAATACCATGTCCTCAGAGACTTCTTGAGGTCATAAAGAGACTTCTTTATTCGATAGACCAAAGATGAATCTTGCATAAATCCCTAGGGTTGCTCCATGTAGATATCCTTAGAGAGATCTTTGTGAAGAAATGCATTCTTCAGGTCCATCTGATGGACTTCCCATCCCTTGGCTTCTGCAATGACAAGTTCCAAAGGTATGGAATCCATCTTCACTATTAGAGCAAAGGTCTCATCATAGTCAATGCCATGGACTTGCTGAAAGCCTTTGGAAACTAGCCTAGCTTTGTATCTGATAACCTGTCCATTCGTTGTGCTCTTGGTCCTTTAGACCCATCTTCACCTGACAAGTTTCCTTCCTGAAGGAAGGGGAACCAATTCCCAAGTATGATTCTCGAGGAGGGAGTTGTACTCCTCCTGCATGATGGATTCCCAAAAGGGATTTCCAGCAGCCTTGCCATAATACTATGGATCTGAAGACTAAACCAAAATAATATGTGTGGGTGGCATCGGTTTAGTGGCAGTGAGTGCAAGAGGAGGCTCCTCAAAATCAAATCGATTCCTCCTAGTATCAATTGGATCCCCAATAATATCCCCTACATCTTGAAGAGTAGTCTTGGCCCACTTGGTCCTCTGCTTTGGCTTTTCATCTGCATCTGGATGCAATGAATCTGCATCTGACTATACTAAATCTGTATTTGGATCATTTGAATCCTTTAAATCATAAATCTCATCTGAAGAAGATTTGACATGTTCATGCTCATCATCTCTGACAGGTGGAAGAACAAAAGTGTCTGCATGCATTTGTTGAGGTACATGCAAGACACTTTCCTCAAATTGGAAACTATGCTCAATGATGAGCCGGTCCGAGGAAATATCAATGAGTCTATATCCCTTTAAATCATTGCGGTATCCAACAAAGATACACTCTATGCTACGTGGATCAAGTGCCTTCCTCTTCTCAGAGGGAATCCTGGCCCATGCACGTGAACCAAAAATACGGAAGTGGGTCACTTCCATTTGAGGCTGCTCCAAGCCTCATAAGGGGTCTTATCCTTGAAATATCTATGGGGAGATCTATTTTGGATGTAGGTTTCACAATTAAGTGCTTCATCCCATAATCTTTGTGGAAGTGACTTTGCATGTAGCATGCAATATGCCATCTCTTTTAGAGATCTATTTTTCCGCTCAACAACTTCGTTTTGTTGTGGAGTATAGGGAACCATGTGTTGCAACTTAATCCATGCCTCACAACAAAGATTTTGTATCTCATGGTTGACATACTTTCCCCTATTATCTATTCATAGGACTTTGATTTTATTTCATGTATGTGTCTCAATAAGGGCTTTGAAAACTTTGAGGTGTTGAAAGACCTCTAATTTTTACTTGAGAAAGAAAATCCATGTGAAGCATGAGAAATCATCAACAAAAATGAGCATGTACCTTGCTTTATTGATTGATGGATATGGAAAAGGGCCCATGAGGTCACTATGGATCAGATCTAAAGGAGAGGAAGCATTATGAGTCTTTCCTTTGTCGAATTTCTCTTGAGGGTGTTTTCCAAGAACAAATCCCTCACAAATTCCTTTGGAGAAGTGGATGTTGGGTAGACCATCAACCATTCCCTACTTGCTAATATGTTTCATATATATGAAATTTAAATTCCTGAACCTTTTGTTCCATATCCTACTTCTTTCATCAACATGGGTAAACAGTAATGCATAATTTGGTTCAATAAATTCATAAAATGTGTAGTGTATAGATTGATAATTTACCTCATTAGTAGAAACCCTGGAATTGGTTTGCATCTCATAGATATCCACTACATCAAGTGTGAATATGACTCTCTTTCTTATGCCTGAGTTTTTCATATGATACACGGAGAGAAGATTGACAAAAATTTTGGGAACGTGTAGCACATTCTCGAAGCTTTCATTTGTGAGTTCAATTTTTCCTTTGCTTGTGACATCGACTAGAGATTTGTCCCCCATTAGAATAGGATGACCTTTGCATGAATCCAATGAATAATAGACTCCCTTTTTGGCTTCCATGTGGTGTGATGCACCTGAATCTATGATCCAAGCATCGAGAGAGGAGTTGATGGCAATCAAAGCATGTCTAGAATTACCTTTCTTGGGATTCTAATCGTCTGGCTTCTTCTTCTTGGAACCCTAGGGGATTCAATATCCAAGGTTGTTTTGTTGAAGTATTTGGGGCATTTGATCTATCTATTTTTTCATACATGCATATTCTGGATGGAATCCTTTATGGAAGTAAGTGCATTTATCCCATTTTCTTCCCTTTCCACCTTTGGATCCAAAGGAATTGTTGAAGTGTTTTGAGTACCCTTCCTTATTTGGATTTTCATGTGATTTCCTTTTGTCATTGTCTTTATATTTCTGATATTGATGACCACTACCATCTTTTAGAATAAGCACATGCGCCTTTGGGCCTTTGATTTTTCCCATATTGATGAGCTTGGTCTGCTCTTGTGTCAGAGACTCGATAGAAGTCTCAAGAGAGGGCATCTTCCAAGTGGCTCTAGAGGCGAGCCTAACTGAATGAAATGTGGATACAAACACTTAGTATTCCAGACCAAGTTTGGAGAGAATTGTAAGAACCATTTGTTTCTCCTCCTTAGATTTATCAACCCCTCAATCCTTGAGTTGTGACAACAAATCCTTATATTTGGTAAAGAAATATTAGAGATCGTCGAAGGTTTTTGGATCCAATGTGATCAATTCCACCTCGAGCATGTGTCCCCTCATCTCGTCTTGTTTTCCAAAAATCCCATACATGGTGTTCTAGGATTCATTGGGGGTTTTACAGGAGGATATGTGAAAGAGGAGTTCAGGAGAAATGAGACTGCAAATAGTTCCAAACGCTTCATCCATTTGATTTAGATACTTGGATTTTTCTATGGATGATGTGGGATCTGTCTCTATTTTAATGGTTAACCTGTATAATCCTCTGCCTCAAATATGCATTATCATCTTCTCCTTCCATGCAAAGAAATTGTATGGTGTAAGAATAAATTCTTTTGAAAATACCATTTTTCCGCCAGCTTTAATCTTTGGTACTTGCAAAAATAATCTGGTGTGTCTTTTCCCTAGAAGTATGTCAACTGTGATAGCATGTAAATGTGTTGAACCTGTACATAATATATCTATCTAGGAATTGGCATACACATTTGCAAAGAAAATGAGAAAAGATAAGAAGAAGAGAAAAAATGGAAGAATTCTCATTAACCAAATGAATGAATGATAATTTACACATGATATACTCTATTTAACTCAACTAATGTGCACTGGAGGAGAATCCAATGCACCATAGTGGTGTTCTAGAGTGATCTGGACACACAACAACAGTTACAGGAGTAAACTTCCACCTAGTCTAGTCTCTCATGCAGTTACGGGAGTGAACTACCACCTAGTCTGAGTTAACTAGTCTCTCAATATTAATTTAAATGACTGAAATAGAGTGAAGTGAGGAGGAGATAAGGGAATCATGATTAGTTCACTAGTATGGTGATGATCCCAAGGAAAATGCACATTATCTAGTGATTTTTCCCAATGATGTATAGTGATAATCCCAATGTGGCATCTAGACTCCACTCAACTGATCAAACTGATGAGTGAACTAAAAAGAATATTCTCCTAGAGGAATATTCTCCTAGAGGAATATTCTCCCTAAACTATAGGAGACTAAATAATGACTAATAAACATATGGAAAACATTAGGAAAAATAAATCCTAAGTGTGTGTGAAGTATCTCCAACAGGTTCTGGATCCGTTCAACAAATTTTGTTGCATGATATGCCTTGGTTTGAGTCTGGGAGGACTCTATCAGTGAATATGTAGCAAGAAGAGTATATCAATGGGGGATAATGGTTGGAACCCCAAGCACACATGAAAAAGGGTCATGGCCAATGAAGATATGATGATCATGTCGAAGACTCTCATTCTTTGGAAGGGAGAGTATATAGATTGGACCATTGGGAAAGGGAGAATCGAGCACCAAGTCAATGTAATGCAGGACATAGTAGTGGAGGCACCCATGTGGGTGAAGAATATATATCTTTGTTCTCCTCTACAATCTTTTCGACCTGCTTTTGTTGGATAGAAAAGTCTTGTGTTGAGGTTTTAGTGGCCATAGTGACCTTATGCTCACCTTCTGATTGGATCGTGAAAATGGAAAAAATTGTGGTTTGAGATATTACTTTGCTGCACTATTTTTCTGAGATCAATGAAGTGAAAATAGTCGAAGCTACCTATGGTACCCTGTAGAGATAACCTTTGAGAGTAACAATGAGACTATAGGGCTGAGAATCATAGATAGCATGCCATTTCCACATATATGGTTGTACTAAAATAACATCATAGAATTCAAGTGGGGAAAAATCACACAATACCTCATTCTTGAATGGTTTGATGTTGTAGGATAGGCGACAATACTAGTGACACATATGTCTCATCCCCAACTCAACCATCCGATGGGGTATGGTTGGGGGTGTGGCATCGATGGAAAATTCAATATCTTGACAACCTCGGTTGAGATCAGATTCTTCTTAATCCTATTGTCAACAAATAAATGCAATGAGGTCCTATTTACGCATATTTGTGAGTGGAAGAGGTGCTCTCCCTCCTCATGCTCCTTTGGTTATTTTAGTTGTATTGTTGTGGTCGTGATGGTAGCAATGGATTATGCGTAGATGATCTGTTTCCTTTTATTGTGCTCTAAATCAGAGTTCAAGGTAGGTTTTAATTATTTTTCTTTGATCTCAACCACCAATGACTATTTTGAGCAACATTCATCAGTGTTGTTCCAGGGGATTTAGTGGAACTTACACCACTTTTCATTGTTTTTCTTAGACTTCCCACCGCCCTTATTATACCATTACTTGGATTGATTTTATTGAATATCCTTGATTTTTCCTTTGTTCTGTGAGTTATGGTTGCATTTTCCATGCTTCTATTGTGGCATATTTTCAAACACGAACTCTTGCTTACTCCACTTCTTGAATTTCTACTCAATTTTTAATGCATATCGAGAAGCATCTCCCAGTGAGGATATGTCCAATAAATCCATATCTATTTGAATGTACATATGTAGAACAAAATGGTACTTCAAAACCAGGTCCATATCAGAATCGTCTATACCTATCTTTTGAGCGTAATGTATGAAATATATTAGTGTACTCTGGCATCATCTGGTCTCTTTTTTTACACATATTCATCCATATCATGTACTATTCATTACAATTTCTGATAGAGTAGAACTCCTCCTTGAGGGAATCTACAAAGTCCACCCAAGTGGGTTCTCTCCTGAATGGCATAAGTTCATGCACAATTTACCTCTCCTAGTAACCTTCCCACCAAGATCTAATAGGTGGAAGGGATTTAAGGAGTGAGGAGGTGATATTTTTTCTCTTGGAATTTTTTTGGACATAGTAATAACCTTCTAGTAGATTCAATCATTTTTCCAGAGCATTTGCATCTATCTTTCCTTCAAATTAGCGGATATCAAAATTTACTTGTACCTTGAAGGGTGTCACACCTCTGAAATAGATGCTTATTGAATATGCCTCGACCACCATCGATAGTCGTCGAAGGATTTGAGCAAAGTTTTCCATCATCTCGTTCCTCTATTGCACGAGGGATTCCTCGAGAAACATAATGAAAGGATCTATTTCTCCGTCATCTCTCTTTTCCTCCACCATGGTAAGTCACTTGGGTTGGAGAGGTCGGTTTTCCTCAAGCAAAAATATCTCGAGACCCAATTCTTTATACCCCACCTATACCCTGACCTCGTTGGGAACATGCTCAAAGAAACGACAAGGACTAGACTCCTATGATACCATTGATCTGGATTATGCTGAGAATGAAATGAAGTCAGAGATATAAAATGGAAACACATAGAGATATTCCAATAAACAAAGTAATATAGTTGAACCCAACTTATATTAATGAATAAAATAACATAACATTGTAGAACATAAAATTTCTAGAATGGGGTAGCTTATATTTGAAGAGAAAGAGATGTTGGTAATGCTTCATTCGCAACAAGATTTACATCACAATCCATTGCATGCTTAAAGGACCTCCTTCACCTCTATTATATGTGAGAGAGTGAGAGGAGAATAATTCACATGATGCATGTGGGATAAATTGGTCTAAGTTTACAAAATTCCATGGACAAGTAAAACACTAGGACTTTCCGGGGGGTCACCCATCTCAGTACTAGTCTAGCCCAAGCACGCTTAACTACAAAGTTCTAATGGGATACGTTGCATTAATTTTGTAGGAATTACATTACATTAAATTAGAAATAGAGATAGTATTACATTACAATTCCCATCAAAAGGGTGAATATCATGGTTTATCAAAACCATGGGCTTGGAAACATTGATTCAGTGGAGAAGGTGGATTGGCACTGAGTTCCACCTAGATCACAATGCTTAGAGTGCTCTTTTGTAGAAGGAGATCAAGTGTTTCTTCATCTTCAACCCTATAAACTAACATCTCTCAAAGACAAAAACCACCTGAAAATTGCACCAAAGTTCAGTGGACCCTATTAGATCTTCCAATCCATTAGACAAGTTGCATACAAACTAGCTCTTCCAACCCACTCTTAGATACATCTCATCTTCCACGTGTCTTGTTTAAAGAAGGTAGTGAGATCCAATTACAAGGTTAAAACTAACCTGATAGAACTAGATGAATAAGGGTCTACTTGGATCTAGACTGGAGAAGTATTAACTACTATATATGCAACAAACACATTCTCTAAATATTACTAAACCAATGGAAACATATGCAACCAAAATACGCCACATGGGAACCAAAAACGATTCTATAGTATTTTCCACACCTCCATCCTTGAGGAAAACATTGTTTTTTGAAGGAGGAGGACATGCTAGGGTCCTACCCTAGCTTCCCTACTTTAGGATACTTAGGAGTTTGTCAATTAAAGTATGTGGCCATCTTCTTTTAATAAGGCCATGCATATAGTTAGTGGATAGTTATTTAATGTAAAAGGGTCATCTTTATGAAATAAGGACCAATAGGTAGTTGATAGCCATTAATGATGGGACCACAAGTAGTTAAAATATTTCTATTGAGAACCTATTTATTGTTGGGTAGGTGTTATATTATTTTCATGTGTGTGTGGCAGTCAGATTTGATGACGGGGTCTGACGATCCCACCACTTGACATTTTTGGTGTATGTGTGCGTCGAGCTCTTTTCCAAAGGGGGGTCGCAGGGGGGGCTAGGATTGTCCCCTCTTCTTAGGCAAATCCTTTGCTCGAAGCTGATGGGGTTCGGGGAAGCGCCCAAAAATTTTTTTTGGGTGACGATTTTTTGTTATTTTTAGCGGTTTTCTAAATTAATCCTAGATTAACGGATTAGGGTTTTGGTAGCCGTGGAATACCTAAAATATTGTATATATTGTATTGTGGATGGTGAAATTAATTCAATGAAGAGTTGAGAGGTACAACACCATGGAAGGTTGGTTTTCTCCCAGTTAAGCATTTCCAACATAAATTTCAGTGTACTATGTGTATGAGTCATTGATTAATTTCTATTTTGATTAGGGATCTATATGTGTTTCCTTACTTCACAGGTTTAAAACTTACATTTATAGATATAGAAGGATATAGAAAGCTTGTCAAGTATTCTTGTTGTAATTGGAGTTCTACTCATTGAGAAGTCACCCTACCTTAAAAAGGCCCGTGAACATTTCTCTCTCTTTTGAAAATCATACACAAAGTTATCTTTCACTCATAGTCTCTCACATTTTTTATTCTAAACTTATATTTTTCTAAATATATTCTTTCCAATTAAAATTTAAAAATCACCACATTAGTTATTCTTGAATAGTATTATCTCACAAAATTACATAACCAAATAATACAAACTTACAAATTTATGTTGAAAGCATTCATACCATGCAGTACTAGAAATCTTCTAAACCTAATGTTATTTTATACTAATTTCCCTAATGTTATTTTAGACTAATTTGTTATACAAAAAGTTATACATGATATTAAACCATGCCTTATTATTTTTTCCATATAATTTTTTGGAAGTGTATGGTTATTTTATACTAATTTCCCTAATGCTATTTTAAACTAATTTCTTGTAAAAAAGTTATACATGATATATTAAACCTAAACCACATGCCTTATTATTTTGTTTATATAATTCCTTGGAAGTGTATGGTTTGAGAGCCTAGAACGGGTATGTTTTGAGATCCTAAATCATTTAGAACGGGTATGTTTTGAGATCCTAAATCATTTAAAACTTGTGAAAGGGGATTTTCTCTTTTAATTCTAAATTTGTATTTGTTTTGTTTTGTTTGTAAACTGAATACTACTTAGTTAGTTTTGAGATCCTAAATTACCTAAAACTTGTAAAAAGGAGATTTTCTTTTATATTTTGAATTTGTATTTGTTTGTCAACTAAACACTACTTAGCTAGTCTCCATTTGTATTGGATGTGTTATTATTTGGGAACTTTATTTTCTTAACAACCATGTTATGTTTAATATTTAATTTAAATAATTTAATTGTTTAATTTTTAATTTAGATAATTTAATTTAAAATGAGCTACCTAATATGTAATTTAGATTTTAATTTAAAATGAGCTATTTAATATAATTTAATTTAAAATACACTACCTAATATGTTTTTATGTTTTTTATAAAATTTCTTTTTATAATTAATTATTTAATTAAATAAATTTATATATTTAAAAAAAAAATTAAGTATTAAATATCAAAATGTATTTAAATAAAACTTAAAAAAAAAAATCTAATTCAATTTCATTTTCAATATATGATCCTAATATAATATATTTGAATGTTATTTTTTAAAATACTATCCATTCAATAATATTCATAATAATAAAATTGGATTATTCCTTTAAAATTGAATTCATAATTAAATTTTTTATTTAAAACTAAATACTATTTTTAAATTTATATTTTTTAAATATTAATTATAAAAAAAAAATTAAAATAATATAATATATCATTTAATTTAAACTAGAAGTAAAACCCAATTATATTGAAAAAATCAAAATTCTTATTGTAATTTTATGGAATATGTTTTCAATACATGGGAGCTTTAAGACCATTATCTTAAAAAATTTATAGGGGTTTTAAAATTATAAAAATAAAGTAATTATATTGTAGATATTAGAGATGATAACTATAATGTAGATATTGGGATGTGAGGTATTTAAAAAAATGTTTTAAAAGATATTTATTAATATTTAGTGAGATTAAAGATATTTTTTAATATCTTATAAATATATATATTATATCACAAATTCATCACTAAGTGAAGAAGGTAATTATCATACATTTATTTACATAAGTTATATTTACACTTACCTATATAAATAAATATGAAAATACTATTTTATAAAACAATTTTTAATAAAAAAACTTCAATAAACCTATAAAACAAACAAGTAGTAAATATTAAACTATATTCATCATAATAAATAGGAAAGAAGATAAGAAAGTTCATAATCATGTTTAAAAACAAAATAAAATAATTACTATCACATAGTCTTTTAACCACTTCACTGAAATAAAATAAAAATATATACAAATCTCTTCAACCCAGAAAAGTCCATAGGAAAGTCCATAATCATGTTAAAAAATAATAATAATTACTACTACATAGTTTTCCAACCACTTCAATGGAATAAAATAAAAATATATAAAAATCACTTCAACCCAGGAAAGTCCATAAAAAAATACATAATCATGCTAAAAAAACAAAATAAAATAATTACTACTACATAGTTTTTTAACCACTTCAATGGAATAAAATAAAAATATATATAAATCACTTCAACCCATTTATCAATGTATACCACTTATCAATGTATAGTTTTTAACTTTCTACAACATTATTATAAACCTCAAAATCTTTTATGGATTGATAGTTTTTAACTCATTTCAATATTATAATAAACCACAATAATGTGATTGACTATGATTTTTTTTTATGATTGAACCTGCCAACTTGACATATAATAATAAACCACCATATAATTATGTGGTTAACTGTAAGTTTCTTTTACTTAACATGCCAACTATAACCATGTACTGAGCATGCCCATAGTAGATTAAGCAAGGATACAAATGGAGAAGATATAACCAGTAAGAAATGATTACTTGATACAGCCATTCATAATTGGAAACATGAACTTTCTCCACGTTCAAAAAAGCACTCAGTCACTAGACTTCGAAGTTATCAGCATGTCGGCATCGTGCAAACAATTTTCAATATTATAAACAAACATATCAGTTTGGGATTTCAATATTATAAACAAACATATTATTACTTAATATACACGCAATTATTACATCATTCATGAGTTTTGTATAGTGGAAGCCTCATGACTTGTCTTATAAATTATATGGTTTTATTACATCTCTAATTTGCATACTCACAAACATTTTTTCACAGACGGTTTAAATGTTCAGTTTTTCACAGATGGTTTAAATGTTCTGAGGACTACCCGTTTCCCAAAACTTGTTCCACAACACATGGAAATAGAAAAAAAGAGTGAAAATCCTCATAAGCAAAGCAAGAGAGCTTGGCATATTCTCACCATAGTTAAAAGTTATATATATCTCCTTAGATATGATCATGAAGCAAAATAGAACAGGATTTCTGCTATATAATCATCAAATATAATTGTTTGTGGTGTCTACCATCCAAATCCACATCCAAATGTAATGTGCAGAAAAAGAAACTCTCTCTATCCACAATTGACTGACCTAATAAAATATGGCATTAGGCGTTGTTAGAAAGAATGCAGATAGATGTGAGGGGTTGGATTCATGAGCATCTCCATTGTGGGGTCTGTCTCTATGACATCAATAAGGTGTGTATGGATAAACCAAATGAACAAGTGTGTTTAATTGAGTGAAGCATCAAATACTAACCTACGTTATTGCCTTACCAAAGCAAGAATTTCGCAAAATTGAAATGTGTGCGTTTTGAACTATATCGTGCACTCACTAAAGCAAAAGCAAGTTAGAAAAATAACACACCGCACCAAAAAAATTGGTACTTATATGTAACACCCTGTTTCCCTCAGTCTGTAAATATAACTATATTGGCCAAGGAACTATGGAAAACCTAAAGGTGTGAATGTTTGATTTGATGGACCTTTGTACAAAAGGTCGATGAATGCAAATTCTGTTATTTTAATAGAAAATGGTTACGTGTTGCATGACTGATGAAAGAGGGGATGTGCTAAGAGAAAACCACGAATGTTGTGAAAGGTGGTGGAGGGGACCCGGAATGGTTGTGTTAACCTCCACCGAATGAGTACCATGCTGGAATCAATTGCTCAGATCAGAACAACCCTCTGACCCATGAATGAATTACAGTTGGGCTGGTAGGTGGGAAGACTTCCTCAAGAGTTAATGAGGGGATGGGGCAGACCGCCCATTCGTAAGGATTCCAGACCTGACGATAGACTGAGAATTCGGGCCACACGCAATCTTGTTGAGGAATTCAAGAAAGGAAGTGGTGTGGCCAGAGGAAGACCTGCGGGGAAAAATAAAGAGACAAGAGCGGAAACTCTCGGGTTCGAGGAAGGAATGAAAGAGGAACATTGAGTTTTGATCACAAAAACCAGATATTAAACCAAAAGAAGGAGAGTAACCTTCATCCTTATCTATTTATGTATTGGGAGAAAGAGAGTAACCTTCATTCCTAAATTCTGGTGAGATGGAAGTAAGAGATTAAATATCAAAGCATCATGGCTTAATCTTGGGGGTGGCCAAGGATAAATCCATTGGGAGTGAATGATCCTATGGTTGGGTGGAAACGAGCACCCCTTTCAGCAGTTGCATCACGCCTTATGGTTCTGATAAGTGTTTTTATGACATGTGCTTTGAATTGGAAATAATGGATGCATGCTTGTATTTATATGCCTCTAAATGGTTTATGTGTTGAATGATTAAGTTAAGAGTATGCGTTCGTTCCTTGAGAACTTTTACATCTGTTTGATTTTCCTTATGCTCTAGTTTAATTCCTTGAAAACACTTTCCCCGGGGAATTTCCCTCACCGTCCTAGAGTCGAGTGAGTACTCCCCTGACTGGGGAGGTTGAACCCCATAATGACTGCGAGGAAAGAGTCTATTAATCTCAAGAGAGGTAGCGCATGTATGCATCGAGTCTCTGCAAGGTGGGTAGAGACCGAGACCATATTAGGTTCTAGAGTTGAGTAATTGAATGTAAGGGGTGAGTGGAAGAATTCTTCCAAGCATTGCGTTCAAGAGAAAGAGCGCAAAAATATTCAAGTATCAAAAGAGCGCAAGATTCAAGTATCAAAAGAGAATATCCTTTTGTTTGAAAGATGGGCGGACGAGATCCGTTTGGGAGGATCCAAGGTCTGTCACGACCGTTAGATTTGAATAAGGGGCACAAGTGTTAACGCCACAACTCCCTCAGTATTCACAAGTTAGATGAATGTTGGTAATCATCGTGAAGGGGATGGATCCTTCGAAACCCGAAGTAGCGATGTGACCTGGACTGTAGATACAAGGATCTATTGGGACCCTCCTTGACCGTCGGATTGGTGAAATCGAAGTTCACACATTGGGAGAATCGCACATTGCATGATTAAACTTCTGAAACCAGAAGTTGCGATGTGATCTGGACCGTGGGATCGAGGAAGGTCGTGGACCGTCAATCCGACGCAAGCATATTAACACAAGGAGTATGTGGGAATTCGAAATTCCCTAAGGACCAAGCTTAGAAGAGACAAGCGCTTTTTAGAAGCGTAGATGAGGTCTAAGAGGCGAACTTGTTTCAAGTTCGTCAGCTCGAGAGGGAAAGTGGAAGTCGAGACCCATACACTAGGGCTCGTAGGAAGTAAATTGAAGGTAGAGACCTTCGAAACATCTAAAATCTTCCAAGTTGGGGAAGAAAGCGAAAGCTCAAGAGGAGGAGCAACAATGACCGTTGGATCGAGCACTGTGAAAGATCTGGACCATTGGAATCCACGTCCAGATAATTAGAAGAGTGCATAGGAGGAGATCAGATCTTGGTCGTCAGATCTGAGCATGAGGACCAATAGTTTTTGGATCCCAAGAAAAGTGCATGAGGCCTAAAACCTTGAAAGTGCCCAAGAGAGTGGACTTGGTGAAGTCCTAAAGTTATGAAACCATAGGAGCCGTCCATCGTCAGGGTTGACATGTGGAAGCAGATACAAGAGTTAGAGGACTCAAACATCGGAAGAATTGAGAGAAAGCAATCTAAAATTTTGCGAGAGGTGAAGTGCGAAATGACTTTGAGCCGTTGAATTCAGAGGACACATGGCAAAGATCCATGTACTTTGGAGGAAGAACCTATGGAAGGCGAGAGGTGAACACCCAAGGTCTGAGATCACGAAGCACCTTTTGGTTAGACCCATGGTCACCGCCAGTGGTCATGTGGAGGGGTTTGTCAGAAAAGGGGCTAGTGCTCAAACTCAGAGATTTCACAAGCGCGAAGGGGAAGGTGGCGGGTACTATTAGACCCACACTAGGAGCTCGGAAGGGGATGCATTTAATTTCAAAATGATACCACCAAGGTCTTAGAGAGTTGTCTGGTTCTAGAATCAAAGATCCTTGACTAGGAGTTTGGGTTGGTTCCCAACTTTCCAATTTAGGAACTGTAGAAAGAGAGGATTTGTTCCTGTAAGGAGAACAATTTTTTTTAACTTCTCACCCCATCATGGGTATGTTAAAAATTGGTATCAGAGCATGGTTACAACACTTGGCATGCTTGGGCTCATGGACGAGTCACTTAAAAACTCTATTTGGAGTACTTTTAAAAGAGTGACACTCTACCTTACCTCTTTCTTAAAAAGTCTGGTAAAAAATGTCATTAAAGGAAAGAATGAAACTTTTTGTTGTGTGTGTGCATTTAAGAAATTGAACCGTGTATTGTTCATGAACTAATAGACTGTTAGCTAACAATAAGTGTTTTTGTCAATGCTCAAGAAATCAGTAAATCATGGGAAAACTTCAAGATTAAAGGTTGGTGACGTGTCATGAAGTGGGGGATGGCTCCCACAATAGAGATGAAGAATCTGACGAAAGGAGGGTGGTGGCAAACCCTCCTGATCTGGCTGAAACTGTAAGGAGCCTCATGGCCAAATTACAGAGTTGCAAGGTTGACAACGATAGATTGATAAAGGAGCAAGAAAAACAAATAGAAATTAACACAGTCTTTCTATAGAGCTTGTCCAACATACAGAGGAAACTACAACATGAACCCGCAACTAGTCGTGTGGACCGACGACATAAGAAGAGAAGTCAAAGTCCACCTGAGATCAAAAAACATGACTCCATAAGTGACCACAGTGGGAGAAAATCCTCGAAGAAGGCCCAACCTAGAGGCAGGGGACACTCATCAGTAGAGTCCTTTGGAAAGGAAGCTGGCAAATCTGAAGGATATAATAGTAGTAGAGCAAGCTCACATTCTCAAAGGAAAGGAAAGAAACAGAAGTGTTCCAAAAATCATGATCCTGAAGAATTCAAGAAATCCAAACCACCCTCCTTCAATGGAGATATTAGGAAGGGAGAAGAGGCTGAAGTTTGGCTTCTTGGTTTAAAGAAGTACTTCAGAGTCCATGACTACTCTAAAAACTTGAAGGCTCAAATAACCATTTTTAACCTGAATGGAAAGGATTCCATTTGGTGGGAAGACCTTAGGAATGTGAAAGGAGTCCATGAGAAGGACTTGTCATGGAAATAGTTTGAGAAATACTTCAAGAAGTAGTATCTGTCAGAGAAATACATGGATGGGAAGACTAAGAAATTATATGAACTCAGGTAGGGGAAGCTCACCATAGATGAATTTGTCAATAAATTCCTTAAGCTACCGAGGTATGTACCCTACATAAAATATGAAAAAGTAAAAATGCAATGGTTCATTAGTGGGTTACCTCAGACCTATCAGGACATGATTGAGTTCAACAAACCAAATACCTTAGAATAAACTATCTGGAAGGCGAGGTTTTTTTATGAATGGTTTGGGAGTAAGACAAGACCTCACGAGGACTAGAAGAAGAAGAGTAGTTCGGGATTCCAGAAGAAGGGGTTTAAATCCTCAAGATTTAAGAACTATGGAAAAGATTCTATAAGGAGAATTCCTACTAGAATTGTATATCAACAAAATGTCCCCTCTCAAAGTGGAAATAAACCTTTTAAGACAGTCCTAGAAAAGACCGATAACCTAAAGAAGGAACAGTTAAAATGTTGGGGTTGTGGAGAAGATCATCGATTGAGGGACTGCCCACACAAACAACATAATAGTAAGAGAGTCTACAATATACAAGAATATACCACCGTCAATGATGTGGCTAGGAGCATGCCACAAATCTATGCATCCTTGGACAATAATCAAGCCGAGCACCAAGCTTCAGTTGTGGAGCTGGAAGGTATGATCGCCAACCATCTAGTTTCTATTTTAATTGACCCAGGTTCTAATTTGAGTTATGTGGCCCCTCAGACTATTGATAAGTGTAAACTGCAAACAATTATACATGTTAAACCGTGGTTGGTGCGATTAGCTACTAGGACCAAAAGAAAGGTGGCAGAGGTCATACCAGCCTATAAATTCATCATGGGTGGATTTCCCACCTGAGCAACCCTTAACATACTTCCCCTGGGATCTTATGACTTGTTGATTGGTATGGATTGGTTGGCTGATTATAAAACTAAATTGGAATTTTATCATAAAACTTTAGCATGTGTAAATGAAGAAGGGGGAAAGACGACCCTCCAAGGGATTCAGAAACTTGTCTCAGTGAGACAAATATCATTCCTTCAAATGAAAAAGTATTGCAGAAAGGGGTGTTCCTTATATGCCATACAGGTATTGGAATCTATTGAGAATGACATACCAAACCTATAGGACCACCCCATATTAAGAGAATACAAGGACGTGTTCCCAAAAGAGGTACCAGATCTACCTCCGAGAAGGGATATCAACTTCTTGACAAAACTTACACCAGAAGCGATACCAACATCTAGAACGCCATATAGAATGAGCATGCCAGAGTTGGTTGAGCTCAAGCTAAAACTAAAGGAGATGATGGACAAAGGCTACATCTGACCCATTGTATCTCCATGGGGAGCATCCATCTTGTTTGTGAAAAACAAAGATGGAACCCTCTGACTGTGGATAGATTATAGAAAACTCAATAAGACAACCATAAAGAAAAAGTACCCCTTACCAAGAATTGATGACCTATTCGACCAATTGGGAGGTGCTTCAATTTTATCAAAGATTGACTTAAGGTATGGATATCACCAAGTTTAGATTAAGGATGAAGACATCCACAAAACAACCTTTAGGATGACGTATGGTCACTATGAATTCATAATGGTTCCATTTGGGTTAAACAATTCCCCCGCCACTTTTATGTGCTTGATGAATAATGTACTCAGCAAATTCCTGGACAAATTTGTATTGGTTTTCATTGATGATATCCTAATCTACTCCAAGAATAGGGAGGAGCATGAAGAACATCTTAGAATAGTACTTCAATTACTAAGAGAGCATCATTTCTACGCTAAGTTTAGCAAGTGCAATTTCTTTTAGAAGAAAGTCCATTACTTAGGCCATGTCATATCTAAGGAAGGGGTGGCAATAGACCCTGAAAATATCAGATCTATTATGGAATGTCCTACCTCGAAGGATGTATCTGATATTAGGTTCTTCATGGGATTAGCAGGATACTATAGAAGGTTCATAAAAGGGTTTTCCAAGATTGGTTGTCCAATCACCGCCCTTCATAAAAAGGGGATTAAATTCATTTGGACATCCAAATGTGAAGAAATATTTCAGGGACTGAAATACCTCGTAACCATACACCCGTGCTAAAGATTGCAGACCCAGATAATGATTTCACCATGTGTATATATTCCTGCAAGGAAGGACTCGGAGGAGTCCTTATGAAAGAGGGACATGTAATTTGGTCCAGGAAATTAAATGAGCATGAGATCAATTATGTGACCCATGACCTAGAGTTGGCTACCATAGTACATGCTTTAAAAATGTGGAGGCACTACCTCTTGGGTAGGAGATTTGTGCTTATGACAGACAATTCTGGATTGAGACACTTGTTTGATCAACCAAAACTTAATGCCAGGAAAGCTAGGTGGATGACTCTCCTTAGTGAGTTTGATTTCGAAATCAAACACATCAAAGGAAAGAAAAATAGGGTGGTTGATGCCCTTAGTAGAAGTATAAAAACGATTCATCTGGCAGCAGTAAGCACCAGTGAAAAAGATGTCAGGGAAAGAGTTAGGAATGCACAAGAAACATATGCATTCTTCAAGATTGTGACCTCATGCTCGAAGAAGGCCTGTCGACTTACAGAAACAGATTGTATGTTCCAAACTGTGATGACTTGAAGAGGTTAATAATGGATGAACTACATAAGAGACCATATACCAGTCACCCAGGATATCATAAAATGATCATGGCCACTAGGAAACAATTCTATTGGCCTGGATTGAAGAAAGACATAGATAACTATTTAGCTAAGTGCATAGAATGCCAACAAGTTAAGGCAGAACACCGACATCCAGCAGGATTTTTATAGCCCCTACCGATCCTAGAATGGAAATGGGAAACCATCTTCATCGACTTCATCACCGGATTACCAAATTCGACCAAGAAAAATTATGTCATCATGGTTGTGGTGGAAAAGATGAGTAAGTCTGTTCATTTCGTTCCTGTCAAATCAACTTGCAAGGCAATAGATATTTCCAACATATTCATGAAGGAGATATTTAAATTTCATTGCATGCCCAAGGAAATTGTATCTGACCGAGATACCAAATTCACTTCAATCTTTTGGAAATACCTAATGGCTAGTTTTGAGACAAAAATTATTATTCAACATGGCTTATCACCCTCAAACTGATGGACAAACAAAAAGAGTGAAAAAAATAGTAGAAGACATGCTAAGGATGCATGTAATTCATCATCCTAAGAAGTGGGAAGACTACCTAGCATTGGTAGGATTTTCCTACAACAACGACTATCAGGAATCCTTGAAGGTGATCCCTTTTGAAGTTATCTATGGTATACAATGAAATATTCCAATCAGTTGGAGTAATCTAGTGGACCAAATTAGAATCGGGCTTGACATGCTAAAAGAAATGGAACAACAGGTGGTTCAGATAAGAAAAAATATGAATATTGCTAAAGATGGATAGAAAATTTATGCCAACAGAAAGAGAACTCCCAGAGAGTTCAAGACTGGAGACCATGTCTGTCTCAGAGTTAGACCCAGGAAGAGTTCCTTGAGAATGGGATCCTGTGCCAAATTGGCACCTCAGTATTGTGGATCCTTTGAAGTCTTACATAGAGTGGGACCTGTAGCCTATAGGATAGCACTTCCTCCCACTGTAAAGGCACATAATGTTTTTCATGTTTCATTATTGAAGAAATATGTACATGATGGTAATCATATAATTGAATGGTCTGTGATCCAGGTGGAGCCGGAGGGAGAATTCCTACCAGAACCCGAATGCATATTAGATAGGAAGGAAACCTCACTCAGGAACCAAACCATTGCACAGGTCAAGGTGCAGTGGAAACAGTTTGGCCCAGATGAGGCTACGTGGGAAATGGAGGATGCCATGAGATAAACATATCTGATTTTTTTTACTCTTGTACATACATGTCATGTTGACAGATAGAACATCGAGGAGAATGTTCCTTTAAGGGGGAGGGAATTGTAACACCCTGTTTCCCCCAATATGTAAATATAAATATATTAACTAAGGAACTATGGAAAACCTAAAGGTGTGAATGTTTGATTTGATGGACCTTTGTTCAAAAGGTCGATGAATGCAAATTATGTTATTTTAATAGAAAATGGTTATGTGCTACATGACTAGTGAAAGAGGGGATGTTCTAAGAGAAAACCACAAATTATGTGAAAGGTGGTGGAGGGGACCCAGAATATTTGCATTAAACTCCACCGAACCAGTACCATGCTGGAATTAATTTCTCAGATCAGAACAACCCTCTGACCTAGGAATGAATTACAGTCGGGCTGGTAGGTGGGAAGATATACTCAAGAGTTAATGAGGGGATGGGGAAGATGTTGGATTACTGAGAGGGGGGGTGAATCAGTAATAGAGAAATTTAACCATATAATTCAAGTGTTATATCAATGAAGCATTATTATCCAATAACTGCAGAGTAAATAAGAAATGAACAAATGAACAATCATACACATACACAGTACACCAGTGTTTTACGTGGAAACCCAAATCGGGAGAAAACCACAGAATGCTTTTTC
>ML779279.1:77029-100995 GCA_009831015.1 Picea engelmannii | reverse complement strand
ACTGTTTTCAGATCTGCATATGTGTATTTGACTGATATATAATCCTCTTCTTTCCTCATTCTTTCGATAATTTCTCAATTGGTTAAAATATTCATGCAAGTTAAAACTCAACCATAATCATAAAAGATCCTGCCCCGGATCAACAAGGGTTTTTTAAATTGCCAATATGGAGGAAGAAAATGATTAGCTGAAAGAGAAAAATAAGGAATTGGAAGAAAATCTAATGCCTCCACCTATTCTGGCCTCCCCCGTTTCGATGATTCGGCCCGAGAAAAAATTTCAAGAAACCTCATAGTCAAGTTCTCGAGTAAAAGGAATTTCAAGCTTGATTATTTCCACTCGACATTTTGTTGAGGATAACATAGAGAAAAGAATGTCTTTGATCTTAGAGTTATGGGATTTAGCAAAAATATTTTCTTCTATAGGCCTTATAATTTAGAACACCATAGAATATTTGAATACATATCTTGAAAATGATGAAGGTTTTTATACATATGGAGATGTGATGTTTGTAGTAAAGGTTTCGAAAATGGTAGAGTAGATGAGGAAGCAATAATATTTACCTTCCCCAAGCTACATCAAGAAACTAAAGGCTTGCTGGATTGAAAGAATCGATGTATTGAAGGGATTGTTAACTCAATTGACTGATTTTTCAAGAAGGAAGACATAATCATACTAAAAAATTCTAGATTTAGATATCGTTGGTACCACTATTGAAGTCTCGAAACCTAAGTTTATCTCAAATTCAATGCTCATTTCTCGACAAAAATTCAAAGAGAAAATTGAAGAATTAAAAAGGGCATCAGTTGAAAAGTTTAATATTGTGATTGAGTTCACACGTGATGATATTGACAACTAGATCATTGAGTATACCAATAAAAATGAAGATATTGAGAATACTTTGAAAAAATGATTTATTGATCATAGAGAAATTGGAAATGATTTGTTTAATATTAAAGTAAAACAAGAAGTGATTGTTTCCCCGTTAAGGAATTATATTCAAGAATGGTTAAACAACTCAATTGCCAAGATTTATGAAATACCAGCATAAGTAGTTACAACTGGAAATCTAACCGCAACAAGCAAGGGTACAAAAGAAAAAACAACAAACAAATTAATAAGGAGAGATTCCATCATAGTAATTCTATGTTGATCACATATTTCTTTCCTTATTAGTTTTTCATCCAATTATTCTTCTTCTTTAACTAGAAAAAGAATAATTCAATCCTGATAACCTCCTCTTTGTCTTCTTTCCAAATTCTATTGTTTGAGATTCGCCAATGTTCTAATTTATGTTTCATACTTTCTTGTACATGTTTTCTTTATGATACACGGGAGCCCCAATCCCAGTTCATTGGAAAAACACATTAATTTCATGCACTATAACTAACATTATTATTTTTGAGAAATCCCAGAGAACTAATTTGGGATCAATTTTGACTGTATTTTATAACATTGAGTTTTGAGTATAGAGTATTTGAAATTGGTTTATCATGATCTTATTTTGAGCTCTATAAGTATTACTTGTTAAAATTTCTCTTGTGTGAATCAACCATCTTCTTTTTATTTTGAATGTGATCATAATATTTATTTATTCTATGATGGATGTGAGGAAATTTTTATTTTCTATAATGTGTGATGTTTGAGATTCCTGGTCCACTTCCCAGGAATTCTCTTTTATAAATATTCTCTTACTTTTCAACATTTTGATTTTTCTTGAACATTAAAGATTGGATTACATTAAGTGATATAGTCACATATTATTCTTGATTTGAAATTATGAATAATATCATATGCCAAAGAGGAGTACCACCTCTTTAAAAATGTTGGAGGATTCATATCCTTTTGATTTTTCTGTTTTGGTCCTAGTGGATTCAAGCGTAAACATTTTTGGTGACTCCACTGGGTATCAAACTTGAAGATTTAAAGTTGGTTTTAGACCACAAAATTATATGAATTTTCCCCAGGCTAACCAGCCTTAGTTAGAAATTGGATTGAATAACCAACAAAGTATTTTGCATCAATTATACAATCTTGCAATAACAACAGTTGGAACTAGATAAGAACTAGAAAGGTCTTGGAAAACACTAGTTCAAGAAAAAGGAAGAGAAATTCTTTGAAGACAAAGAAGAGATGAAAGGAAAGACTGGAGAAATGAAAGGCGAACTAGAAGAGCACAAGATCAAGGTGGGAATTGAAGTTGGATGAATACAAAGGACCAATCACTAGAAGGAAGAGAAATAAGATGCTCACCTCATAAATTGAAAAGCATCCTCTTGAAGAAAAGGAGAAACTTTCAGACATGGATGATAGGGAAGAAAGACATAAAGAAAGGCGATAGGAAAGGAGACACGAACAAATACATGAAGAAATGTGAGATGAAAGGAGACATGAAGAAACACATGAATAAATAAGAGAAAAAAGGTATATAAACATAAGAAGGATAAGAGACTCCCCCCTCGACCTTCGAGGTGAACAACATGACCTCCCTGTTTTTGCTAAAGGTACTTTGAAGAAATTTTCCTAAGATGGAACGATTGATGCTAAAAGACATGTTGATTTATTTTTTGATGTTTCTGATTTTCATCTTATCAAACATGATGATGTGATGGTAAATTTATTTCTCTAAAATTTGTCAGGCAAAGCTTATGAATGATACACATCATTTCCCATAAGAGAAATCGACTCATTTGATGATCTTGAAACAATTTTATTAAATATGTTTTCTCCTCCTGTTTCTTATCATACTCTTCTCACCAACTTCACCCAAATATTTCTAAAGAAAATGAGAGGATAAGAGATTTCAATTTCATATTCAATAAAACATTGAATAAAATCACTGAAGACAAAAGGCCTAATGATCCAATAATACTTGGTTTCTAAAAAAATGACATGCCTCCCAATGTAAATTTCTCTATTAGATATTCTAAAATTGAGACTTCGGATGAAGCAATGATCAAATCTACAGAGATGGAGGAAATCATGATTGAAATAGGCAGATACCTTGACATTATTCTTGGAAGAGTACAAAGGGAGATGGATATTTTTTATATTGTTGATCAAGGAGCATCTAGTTCAAAGAAGAATGAAGAGAAAAAGACACATCTTGGTGAAAATAAAGCAGTCAGTCGAGGATTTTTCAAAGGAACTATCCCGGATGTGAAAAAAGATCCCATCGTAGCTCAAGAGATGAAGCAAACAATGGATATTGTGCAACAGAACCATCATATAAATGAACAATGAAATAACAAGACAAAGAAGTAATGATAATTACATGCCTAATCTGAGGATGTCGGTTCCATAGAAAAGAAGGAACCCTTCCCAGGAACAAATAACGAGGCTTGAAAATGTCGAAAATCAATAGACAAAGGGTTCTCATACATTAAACTATGAACGCAGTAATACTTGATGCACCATATAATGAACAGATGTTTGAATCGGAAAATGATTATATGCAAGAAGAAATTTTTAAATCTATACAGATGGATGGATACGAGACATCCATGTATGTATTTGAAGAAGATGAAAATGATCATACCTCGCAAGAAAATGTTGTCCAAACATAGGAACTTGTAAATAAGTCCAAGAATAAAGAGAATTATGAAAAAGAAAAAGAAAAATATAAGGAGAAAGAGAGTGATAAAAGTAAAGCAGCCAACATAGAAGTCAAAAAGAAAAAAAAAAGTCTCAATCCCCTTCATATGATATAAAATGTTGTTCATTATCTAAGTAAGTTAAGAATCACTCTTCCTTTTACAGTAGTAAAATTTCCCCAACATAGGGAAAAAATTATAAAACTATTGGATGAGCCAACTGGAAGAATTGAAGCAGTGATTGCAAACCCAAAGTAGAGTCAGAATACATCAACAATGAAATTAAGACGTAAAGTTCCACCTTTCTACATCTTAATAGAAAATCATGACGTCGTGCTCCATTACTGTTTGGTAGATTATGGTGCGACCAACAACATCATTCCTTTGGAGGTGATGGAGTAAGTTGGAATGAGTTGCACAAAGTATTATGGAACAGGCGAAATAATCTATGCAATTGAATCCATGAAGGTACCAGCCTATGGAGAAATTAATGATCTTTATGCCTAGATTACCGCCACTCCCCATATCATTATAGTTTTTACTATTGTGGCGGTGGATCTATCCCCAATAGACGGAGTTTTCCTTGTAAGAGATTGGTCTTACATGATTGGTGGCTATATAATGAATGATGGAAGTTGTATGATGTTACGTGAAAAATATGGAACAATGATCAAGGTTCCTCATGAACCTAGGAGACTATTTTCTATAAAAAATAAAGATAAGGAACTGATGGAATATCATATAAATGTTGGTATTGGGAACTATGCTATCTTGGATATGGAGAAAATTGAGGACATAAAGAGTGAGGATAATCACTTTTTTGTCTATTAGAGAATGTCATTTGATGCATCTTGTTTCAAGATCAGGGAGTGGAGTTGGGATTGTACTCAAAATCCTTGAGAAGATCATATACCCACATGCCAACAGTCTTGAGTTTCCTTGTACAAATAATGAAGCAAATAATGAATCCTTAATTCAAGGAATGATCCTGGCACTGGAGATGAATATTGAACATTTGATTATGACTGGGGACTCAGAGTTGATAATAAATCATATCACTTAGAAGTATAAGATTAAAATGGAAATGATCAAACTATATTTCAAAAGAGTGAATGAATTAATGGAGGCCTTTAGTTCCTTCAATATATCATTTATTCCAAGGGATAAAAATAAAAAAATAATATTCTTTAGCATTGGTCGCTTCATTGTAAAATCCAAATGATATCCAAAGTGAGAAATCTTTTCAAGAAAAAAGAGTTTTTCTACCCTCAGTTCCAAATAATCAAGATTATCTCCAAGTGTTTGAAATATTTTCTAGCAAATGAAAATGATATTGAAGATAATGATATTACTATTGTTCCAAAGAATTATGTCCAATCTAAGTCTCTTTTCACAAGAGATGATCATACAAAAAGTCTCAAGGAATAAGTGTCAGTCTGGAAAGTACAAGAAATGAAGAAAGTCAATATTGGAACTAGTATTTCCCCTACGTAAATTTGGGAGTTTATTGTACATCTGAAGAACTTGATCAATATATATCCCTTTTTAAATAATATTTTGATGTTTTTTCTTGGAGTTATAATGACTTGAAAGCCTATGATAAATCAATATTTCATCATATTATTCCATTAAGAGAAGGAGAAAATCCCTTTAAGAAAAAAATAAGAATGATGAATCCCAAGTTAAAATCGTTGGTGAATATCGAGTTGAAAAAATTGATGAAAACTGGAATAATATATCCCATCATGCAATCTTACTAGCACTCAAAACCAGTGGTTATGAGGAAAACGACCCGGGAAATTCGGATGTGTGTGAATTTTAGAGATCTCAATAAATCAAGTGTAAAATAAAATTATCCTCTACCTAACATGGAATTTATTCTTCAACAAGTTACTAGGTCTTCGCGTATGTCCATGTTAGATGGATTTTCTGGATATAATCAATTTTTAGTTGTAGAGGAAGACAAGCCTAAGTTGGATTTCATAACACCTTGGGAGATGTATGTGTATGCTCAAATGCCATTTGGTTTGAAAAATGCTGGAGCTACTTTCCAAAGGGATATGGACCATACATTCGAGGTTTTGATAAGAATATTCATGGAGTACTACCAGGATGATCTAATGGCCCATTCAAAGGAAATAAATGAACATATCCATCATCTAAGGCAAGTGTCTAAAATATGTATATTGTATGTGGTTTCTCTGAATCCAAAGAAATGTTTGTGTGTTGGAGTTGAAGCGAAGTTGTTGGTGCATATTTTCTGTAAAGAAGGAATTTATATTGATCTAGAGAGGGTCAGGGATATCAATGAACTCAATCCTCCATCTTCTAAGAAAGGAGTGCAGAAATGTTTTGGAAATATAAATTTTGTATGGAGGTTTGTTCCTGATTATGCAAGCATAGTAAAACCAATTAATCTATTGTTAAATAAAGACCAAAGTTTTGAATGGACTTCAGATACATAGGAGGCCTTTAATAACATTAAAAGGGAAATTAATAGAACATCAATGCTCATCAGTCCACACTTTCAAAGAGACTTTATCATGTATTATTTTGCTAAATAAAGTGTCGTGTCATCAATCCTTACCCAAAGAAATGTTAAAGATAAAGAGTTATTGTTGACACTTGAATCCGTCAGGACTAAAACGACAACCTGATGAGATGTGAATCCTCCTGCATTTTTATGGAGGTCATACTCCTATATGTTTTATGATATTATTTGATACTCTAGATTTCCAAAATGATATATGACTTTAAGAAACTCCACTCTTATACTCAAAGAAAAATAAAATTTGCATAAAAACATAAATGTTTTATTTTAAAGAGAATTCCTGAGAGATGACCAAGAACCTCATACATCACACATTTGAAAACATGAGTAAAATTTCCTCACATCCATCATGGAGAAAATAAATATTTTTGATCACACATAAAAATAAAAGAAGATGATACGTACACATAAGAGAACTTTTATAGAGTAGACACATGTGGAGCTCAAAGGAAGAAAATGACAGACCGATCTCAAATATTTTATACTCAAACTCAGAGTTATACAACACTATCAAAATTGATCCTAACTTAGTTCTCTTGGGATTTCTGAAAAAATGTTAAAGTCTATTACAATGCTTTGAAATTTAAAATGCATTTGTCTAGAGGACTGGGATTAGGGATCCCGTGGACCATAAAAGTAAATATAAACAATAAATAGACTATGGAGAGAAGAAGGTCGGTGGAGGTAGAGTAGCAAGACCCAGAAGGAAGAAAAAAAGAAATTATCATATTTCGGTTAAACCTTTCTAATCAAAGAAGCGGAATAACTAGATGAAAAATTGATAAGGAAAGAAAAATATGATCAATATAAACTTACTATGATGGTATCTCTCATTTCTCACTTGTTTGTTGTTGTCCTTTTATTTTTTTCATTGAAAATAACATGAACTGTCTCAAATCTTGTTTATTGGGCCTCTTTAGTTAACTTATCGATCAATTTCCCTCTTAAACTAATCCTCAATGTAATTGTTCATTGGCGCAAAATTTATCTCATGTCTAATTTTGATATTAAACAATTCACCTTCTAAATCTCTTAGGTCATGATAAATACCATGGATCAATTTCTCGATATCTTGATTTTTCATATAATAATCGATAAGCCAATTATCTATCTCTTCTTCACCATATTCAATTATTCCATTAAATTTCTCAGTCAATATTCCCTTTAGTATCTCCATGTGTTCATCAAATTGCTTCCTTGTCATAAACATTGAATTGAAGATTAATTTAGGATCTTGCACCTCACCAGTGCTTCCTGCTAAATCTATTTCTATGAGTCTTCTGAATAATTCTTCTCTTTTCACTATAGATTCATTGCATGCTTGCATAATGTTTCTCAAATTCTTGAACTTTTATTTCCAACAGGCATTCAACTGTTTGATACGACTAGGAGAAGGAATATCTTCTTCTCTCTTCTTTAATTATGTCATGTTTAGGAATTTTATCCCAAAATGGTAAAACAACATCTATGCAAAATCCTTCTTCATTCTTAAAATCAGCTTGGAGATATTCATGAAATGAATGCACCCTTGAACCAAAAGAAACAATATTTTTAGATACCTCCCAGGCCTCTATTATCAATGACATTCTCTTTTTAATATTTTTCTCAACATAATTTCAAATTGTTATAAGAAAACTTGATGATCCCTTTAACTTGATACCAGGTGCAGTTGGTTTAATCATTGTCAAAGGACTTGCCAAGATGGGAAGAGGCATCAAGGAATTATCCAATTATTTGCTCGTTTCCTTTAAGTTGGCATTCTTATCCTCTAAACCATCAATATATCCGTCAAGTGCATCCCCGATTTCCTTATGAATTTTGGAAATCTGGGACAGTTGCAAATACTTGAGGTTGACCTCTAAGCGGGCTTTTCCTTTCTTATTTTTCTGGTCAATTCTTTCTACAATCAACTTTTTAGATTCTCTACCAAAAAATCGCTTTGAAAAGTGAAGGATTCTTCATCACTAAAGGTTTCATTCCCAATAACTTCCAGTAAATAATCTTTATAAGAAAGATGCTCCTCTTGTTCTATTGTGCGAAATATTTTTTCAATGTCTGCTTCTAGTTCCATATCTTCCAAAGAGAATCTTTAGATATTGTTTTCTATAATATTATTTTCTTCCACTTGCACTTGGTTTTTCCTCTTCTTTCTCATGTAAAATTTGTGTGAACTTTCAATTTTTCCAGAGGGAGGATTCCTATCTCCCCCTCCACTGGAACTATTGTTGACAGTATTTTTAATTGGGTGGGTTGTTCGAGCACTGCTCCTGGATGTAGAATTATTTGGAGTGACAACTAGAGATTGAACACTTTTTTCATTAAGAATTTTTCCTTTTTTCTTGTAAAGATCATTACTTCTAAGTAATGTTTCTAAATTTGCAGCGTTATGTACAGGAGTCTGTTGGTTGTTGACTTCTTCTTCTTCTCTCAAGACAGTTTGAATGAAAGAGTTATTGAACCCTACTGATAACATATGTCCAACAAAGATTTCGTTTTGATCAAAACCTTTGATATTTTGAGCATACCTCAAAATCACATTGGTAAAATGGTTTGCAAATTCATCAATTTTATTTATATTTCTCAAGACAAAATATCCAATATTCCATGGCAAGGGAATAAACTGTTTTTTTTTTTTTTCATAGAAAAAGTGCAACCATAATTATATTGCCTCGCTACCTCTGTAATAAATAAGTTATCAGGTACATAATATGGAAGGAAAGGAGGATTTTATTTTGAGAAAAATTTCCTTATGATATTATGATTCTCCATTTTCTTTATCGTCCCCTTTTTCTGTAAAAATTTGGTAGCTTCAATAGATATTAGATATCCTCATATTGTTTTCACCCAACAAAAGTTTTTTGAAGACCGAAACAAAGTCATTATACACTTCATATAAAAATAGTGGGGTTTTATGCCTCCATAGTGCCTGATAGCAAAAGGTAACATGATATGATTCAAAATTTACCCTTTTACTGATGGTCAAATTTGAGAATTGGAAATAGTGCATGATAGAAAATATCAAATAAGAGGCCATAAAAAAATTTCTATCTTTTTTGTAATGCAAAAATTGGGAATAAATTTCGATGGAAATGAGCTTTCCCCAATAAAAAATAGCCTTTTCTTGGACTGTAAAATACAAAATATATAAAATCATCTGAGATCTAGAAGCAATTTTCTGGTGACATGTTACTCCGGTGAATACCCATGCAATTTCTTTATAGGGATTCTATAGAGATTCAACCTGGATCCTAGTTATGTATGTTGGGACAGATGAAAGATTCTCCAAATACTCTGACAGGAGGTCAATCCCATTGTTATATTTCTTCAAGAATTATCTGTAATATTCACCTTTGAAAGTAAGAGTCCGCTTTGGCAGCTTTAACATCTTGCAGAAGACTTGAGGTGAAAGAGAAATTGGAGAATTTCCCTAGAGTTGTATCATTTTTTTATTCGGTACATACTTGTCCACACACCATGAAATGATTTCCTTACAATCAAAACCTCTGGAACACAATCAATGAAAGAAATTAGAGATGTCCAAATTATGTTCCTATCTTTCTATGTAGTAGGAGGGGAAGAATAATATTAATATGCTCTCAACCACCAGAAGTTTTGATCTTCATGGCCAAAAATATTTAGAGTGTCACCACAAAATGCTTGTTGATTTGATGTTTTCATTGAGTGGACAGAACTATTTCTTTAGCTTGATAATGGTCTCAAATAATCCTTTTCAGAAAGATAATGATAGTTTAATCCCTTGGAAAATGAAGATTAAATGAGAATTTAATGAAAAATTCTTCGAGTCTTTTGCCATTAATGACTATATTTTCGGGGCCTACACAATAGTTGTTAGCATTTAAAAAATACTTAATGCGTATTGGGAAAAAAAAAATAGTGGGATGGGTGTGAGATAATTTCAATATAATATTTTCGTCAACCCGCCAACCCGCTAACCCGCGGTTGTAGAGATGACCAAAAATTATAATAAGTGTGAGGAACGATCGTTCAGACTTACATGCATGACAAATGGGATACTTTGGATCCTGATACCCACGACAAAGTGAAAGGTTCAGTGATGGTCGAAATGTAGATCATGGAAGTTGAAGTGAAAAGTGAGTGTCCCGGAAAAAGGAGAGTAAATGTTTGAGCCCGCATACCCACGAATTTGAAGAAAAAGTCTAAGTGTTGAAATGGAGTTGTGTATGAGTAAGTGGATGGAAATGAAAATGAAACAACCCGTGAACTAAAAAATGACTAATTATAGTAACCCATAGAGGGAAAAAAGAAGGAATAAAAGGAAATGAGAAGAAGGGGAGATATAGAAGGGGGAAAATAAAAGGAGTAAAAAGTGGGGAAAATAGAATGTGGAAGGAAAAAATGGAAGCACAAAAAGGTATCAACAACTTGCTCCAACTGTGGGATGATAACCCCCTATGGGTTGTCAAGAATCCAAAATATTCATGACCATATGCTTCTATCCTTTGGGATATGGAGTCTAATAGTAAGGATGTACAAAATAAATTGAAAATTGTGTTCAAAGAGATGAGAAAATTTCAAGTGAAGAAACTTTTCAAATGTTTCCCATTAATAGGAAACATTAGCATTGTCCCCTTCATGTCTTTGAGAATATATTCATTAAGACCCAAAATATTTTCAATGATACATGGTCCAATACAAAGTGCTTCAAATTTTGTGTGCATCGATGGTTTCTCCTTATTTATGGTTGCGCTCTGATCAAAATGTTTTTTGATATTTTATTGTATTTGAGAATTTCTAACAAAGCTTTACTTTGTTCTTCCTCCAATTTTAATAATTGATTCATTCTCTTTTGCATAGGTGTACTATCTTCTACATCCTATGCATTAACTACACAAGTTAAGTCATTTAACTTGAGGATGATTGGAATTTTTTTTTTTCCTATAAACCAACATATACGGAGACATCCTTGTACTGTCTTTCAGAGTTATTTTGCTCGCCCATAGAGAATATGTCAATTTCAAATGCCAATTCTTTTGGTTCTTATCAATAGTTTTCTTCAATATATGAATGAGTGTATTATTGGTGGATTATGAAATACCATTCCCTTGTGAATAATAATTTGATGACTACCCCATGACGATGCCATATTCTCCACAAAATTCTGTAAATTTTGACCCGATGAAAATTGAACCATTGTTAGTAATATTTTTTTATGGGACACCAAACCTTGACAAAATATTATCTTTGAGAAACTTAATCAACTCTCCAAAATCAACCATTTTTAATGCTACTACTTTTGTCCACTTCGTAAAATAATATGTAGCAGTGAGGATATATATATGTGCCCTTTACTTGATTTTGGATTTATTTTTCCAATGACATCTAGTCCCCATTGGGAAAATGGTTGGTCTACAAATATAGGCTGTAATGGCATTGGAAATTTTTTCATTTTCCATGAAAGTTGTTGACAAGATACAAATTTTCTTATGGTAGCATATGAGTCCTTAAAAACTGATGGCCAATAAAAACCAACTCTTTTTATTTTATGGGTCATAGCAGTCAACACAAAATGTCCACCACATATACCTTCATGGAATTATTTCATCAATTCTTGAGCTCTCTTTTCATCAACACACCTTAACAATATGCCATCATAGTTCCTTTTGAATAACACATGAGCAATCAGTACATACTGATTTGACTTCATTTTCAATTTTCTTCGCTCCTTTGGGTTCATGGTGTCTAGAAATTATCCAGACCTTAAGTAAAAAAATAATATCTCTATACCACTCTAAAACAACCATAGGTTCTCCAACTGAAATTGGAATTACTCCGTCCAAAGAATCACCATTCACAATGAGATTACACAGACCCTATCCTTTGACTTCTTTTAAAGGCTTAATCCCAATGTCATACTCTTGAATATTTTCCAACCAATTTTCCCATTTTCCTTCTCTCAATTGTCGATTTAAAAGCATCTTCACATGAGAGGATGGAACATATGAAATGACATGAGAATTTAATATGTAAGTCTGAAAGTGTGCCACTTCTTTTACAAGAGACATGACTTGTTTCTCCAATTATAAATATCTTACCTCATAATCATGAAGGTTCTTGCTCATGAAACTAATTGGCAATTATTTACCCTTGGCATTTCTTTGAGTAAGAATAGATGCCACTACAGTTTCTATTGCAAATAAATAAATGATGACGTGTCTTTGGAAATATGGGCTAATGAGGACTGGGGTTGTAGTGATTTCCTTTTTTATATTAATAAAAGATTAATGTGTATATGAGGTCCATTCAAACCTTTGATCCTTTTTCAACAATGAATTGATCAGCTTCACAATACTTCCATAGTCAGGGACAAATCTTTGTACAAAGTTGATTTTGCCAAAAAATGAATGGACTCCCTTCTTGGATGATAGAAGGTTGAGCTCATTTATAGATTCAACTCTCTCTAGATCAATATATATTCCTTCTTTTCACACAATATGGCCCAATAATTTGTCTTCAGTTACAAAAAATAAACACTTTTTTGTATTTAAAGAAACACCATATAATCTACATCTATCAAAAACTTTCCTTAGGTGATGAATGTGATCACTACTAGTTTTTTAGTGTGCCATGAAATCATCTTGGTAATCCACCATGAATTTGTTGAAAAATACTAAGAGGGGGGGTGAATCAGTATTTGAGCTATCAATCGATTTTTCACTTTTCTTTCACTGAAAAATCTTAGTCTACTTTATAGAGACCAATTGTTGTATATTCTTATGAAAACAGTAGTGCATCCAGAGATCTTATTATGGATTTCTTCATTCATCAGATATCTTTTAAACAGTAATTCAACAAAATAAACTAACACAGATGAATAGGACACATGAACACCAGGATTTAAGGTGGAAACCCAAATAGGGAGAAAACCACTGTTGCTGTTGTCTTTGTCTTCAATGATTATTATTAAGAAAACATTCTACAACAATGTACTAGTGCAGACTCATACTAGTACGCAGGCTTCTACCTACAGAAGGCTACAACCTTCTCTCGTTTACCAGCCTTTCCTGGAAGGGAGCTTCAACCCCCTCAAGATAGCACCAGTTTCTACTGGCAGATTGCTACTACTGAAGGGTTTAACCCTCATACTCACTGCTGACCACATTTCATTAATTTTCACACTAGATCAGGCAGTTTCATCTAGTGGTTATGACAGTAACAGAAATTGTCTCAAGAGTAAACATAGATCTACAGATTGTCGGGCAGTTACCAAAGGACACACATTAAACAAGTCAATAAACTTGGAGATGATGCCTATGATCTCATGGTTGTTGAACCCACAGCCAAGATCTCTCTGTCAATGTAGATCTGTCGCCCGACTGCCACAAGGAGGTTCCTCTTTCCTCAAACCTTCCATGCTTCCTTCACAAATGACCTCACCCACCAGTAGATATCCCTACTGTCAGAAAATGGCCTCCACGTCCTCCAAAAGGACGTCTGCGACCTATCACCGTCCTCCTTTGCCTCTGCCGAATGCACTGTAGGAAGAGCATCGACCCCTTCTTAAGCCCATTGGTCCAGGACTGGTTCAACGCTCATTGGGTCCCATATTTATTGCCCGGAGGAAATCGGCCCCCTTTTTTTTGAAATTTGAATTAAACCTATGCACGCCTTTTTGAATCGGGTTTCGACATTCCATATGCTAGCCCCTTCCAGGTACACAATGGTCCATGTGACCTGCCTTTGTGTGACCTTGGTCTTATCACTCCATCGAAGTTTCGGCACTTGCGATCTATAGGATTCATGATTTCCTGATTCGCGATGCGCTTCAGCCCTCCTGACTGAGCCCTGGTCCATGTGACCATTACCCATGACCAAAACCTAACCCCGTCGAGGCTACGGGGTTTGTGATGCATCAATACATTCACCCACGTGATTCCCGATCGTCCAAATCTCGAAGCTTCTTTCATATGCTAACAGCTGGCCTCCACTACGCCTTTGTCCTCCTTCTCTACTGTGCTGACAGTTGTACCCCACTCATCGGGATTTCGCGGATCGCGATTTCAAAATGCACAAAACCTTTGTGCCCGGGATCTCCGATATCCCAATTTCCGATTAGCCGATGAACGACCTCTTGTCGGGCCTTTCGCTGATGGCACCAATCTCCTGCCATGCGTCCTCTTAGATGGACGGTCTCGATTGTGTTGGGATTTCAGGACTTCCGATGTCCTATTTCTTTTGACCTTGGGAACACTGATTTCCCGATTGGTGATATGCCGACTCGCTCCTAATTTCTGACACCTGTCCCTCAGATGGACGGTCTCGATCCCTTCGGGATTTCGAGACTTTCGATGTCTCATTTCCTTCGACCTCAGGAACTCCGATTTCTCAATGGCCAATATGCCGACGGTGCCTTGATCTTTGACACCTGTCCCACAGATAGACGGTCTCGATCGTCAATGCCTCTACTGACGTCACATGTGGTTTGACACGTGTTAGATCCTACCACGTGTCACTCTGATTCGTGACTTACATGTGCTTGAAGTGTTGAATCTTCCTGAAACCTGTCATTCCCTAGTTGTGCCATGTGTCCCTTGCTGACGTGGTCTGCTATCGTGAGTTGGATCAACGGTTCAGATGCAATCTTGGCTCAACGGCTGCGATTACATCGCGAAATCGCATATCACGATTTCTGGGTTTTCGTTGTCATTGTTCATGAGACTCGTGAAACTCCGATTCTCGATTCTCCGATGAAGCCTCTTGTCTACATGTGGATGGTCCCGATCGCTTCTTGATTTAACGGATGTGATCAAATCGCGAAATCGTATATCGCAATTTTAGGGTTTTCGATGTCAATTGAACTGGACATTTCAAAGTCCCGATCCCCGATTCTCCGATGGCTTATCTCCCTCGCATATTTTGCAGATCTGACGGCTGTCGGGTATCTACTTCCAATCTGACGGCGCAGATCACTTCTTCTACACGCCAACTCCTGCGCTTAACATCTGCGCAACTTCTCCTGATCCAACAGCTATCGGGATTTCCAAGTGAGATTCGACGGCTCTCGGTCTCTTTCCTGTGCTCCTTGCACGTATAAGAACGCTATGCCTCCTGAGATTTTTCTCCTCGAATCCTTAAAGGATTCCTATGTCTGCTTCACTATTGTACTTAAGCCAGCATCACTACTGTACTTTCCATCAATGACAAGTCTACGTTGTCTGTAAAAAAACAGTTCCAACAGAATTTTCCTATCAAACCCTCAAAAGCATGATCCATATCCCTTTGAAATGTAGCTCCAACATTCTTTAAACCAAAGGGCATCCGTGCATATGCATATGTCTCCCAAGGTGTTATGAAAGTTGTATTTTCTCTATCTTCCTCAACAACCAAGACTGGATTATACCCAAAAAAAACATCTACCATGGACATGCAATTTGATACTGTGACTTGTTGGAGGAGAAATTCGATGTTAGGAAAAGGATAATTATCCTTTACACTTGATTTATTAAGGTCTCTGAAATCTACACACATCTGAATCTCCCCTATCTTTTTTCTCACAACCATCGGATTTGAAATTCATTCAAAATGTTTGATGGGGTATATTATTCCATCTTTCGTTAATTTTTACAATTCAACCTTTACGAGTGGATTTAATTTGGTGTTCATCATATTTATCTTCTGCTTGATAGGATTTGCTCCTTCTCTCAAAGGAATAATGTGTTGAAATATTGTTTTATCATATACCTTCAAATCATCATAACTCCATGCGAACACATCAAGGTATTCTTTAAAATGTGTGACATATTGATCAACTTCATAAACCATCCAATCAACTCCCAACTTGACATGTTTTGGGGAACTATCATTTCCAATATTAATATTTCTTGTTTCTTGGACTTTTTAGAGCGATACTTTTTCCGAGAGATTCTTAGCATGATCATCTCTTGTAAAAAGTGACTCAGATTGAATACAATTCTTCATAACAACAACGATGCCATTGTCCTCATATTCATTATCATTTACCAAGAAATTTTCTAGTTCTTCATCATTCTCAAACACGTGTAAGTACTACTGATTGTCAAGTATAGAAGGTTGAAATATTCTTTTTACTTGAAGATATATTTTTCTCTGAACATCATCTGGGTGCGAAAGTGAAGCCTCCAAAGCTAATGAATTTTCCTTCTGATTTTTATCCCTCGAGATGAAATAAATGTTGAAAGAATTAAAATATTCCATCAATTCATTAACTCTTTTGAAATATAATTTGAGTCTTTCTTTCTTAATCTTATATCTCTGGGTAACTTGATTTATTATCAACTCGGAGTCACCAGTCACAATCAAATTTTATATCTTCATTTATTGTGCCAAGATCATTCCTTGAATCAAAGCCTCATATCCTGCCTCATTATTGGTGCATGAAAATTCAAGTCTGGTAGCATGTGGATGCACAATGTTTTATGGGTTTATAAGGAAAATTGCAACTCCACTCCCTGAAATTGAGCAGGATCCATCAAATTACATCCTCTATTAACCCTTAAAATAATTGTCTTGATTCTCCATGTCTTCAATTTTCTCCATGTCTAGGATAGCATAATTTCCAATCCCAACATCTATATAATCTTCGACTAGCTCATTCTCCTTCATTTTGAAGGAAAACGGTCTCATGGGTTCACACGAAACCTTGATCATTGCTTCGTCTTTATCTTGAAAAATCATGCAGCTTACATCATTCATTATGTATCCTCTGATCATATATGACCAATCTCTTCTTAGGACAAATCCATATGCAGGAGGAAGATCTAACACTACAATATTGAAAACTGTATTAATATGAGGAGAAACAATGATCTAAGCATAAAAATATTTGATCTCTCCATAAGTTGGCACCTTCCTGGAGTTAATTTCATAAATGATTTCATATGTTTCATAATACTTGGTGCAAATCATACCCAACGCCTCCATGACCACCAATGGCATAATATTATTTGCTGCACCAATGTCAACTAAACAGTTGTGGAGTGAAACATTGCGATTCTTAATTGAAATATAGAAAGGTGGGAATTTACCTCTCAAATCAATTTTTGATGTGTTTTGGATTTGCTTTGGACTTATGACAATGACCTCCATTCTTCCAAATGGGTCATCCAACAATCTTAGAATATTTTCCCTCTGTTGAGGGATCTTCACCACTTCCGTGAAGGGAAGTGTAATCCTCAGCTTACTCAAATCCTCTACAACATTATATTTCATATGGGGATGGTTTGATATCATATGTTTCCTTTTGGTTCTAGTATTGCTTATCACATTTTTATTGGCCTCTTTCTCATTCCCCTTTTATTTATCTTTTTCTTTATTTTTTTTCTTTTTCCTTTTCAAAATCATCTTTATTTTTGGATTTATTTAGAAATAACATTCTCTTGTGAATCACGATCATTTTCTCCTTCTTCAAATATATACATGGATGTCTCACATCCTTCTGTATGTAGATTTTCAAAATTTTCCTCTAGTAAATAATCATTTTATTTCTCAGCTATTTGTTCATCATATATCTCATCCAAAACAATTGCATTTGGAATTGGTTTCCTGGGGACCCTTTGTCTTTATTGATTATCATTATTTTCAAACCTCACTCTATTTTCTTGGGGAAGGTTCCTTCTTTTTTATTGGACCAACATTCTCGAGTTTGTTATATAATTATCACCCTTCTCAATCTGGTTATTTCATTTTTCATTTGTCTGATGGTTCTATTCATTTTTGTAATCTCGATCCTTTTCTTAGTTTCTTGTGCTATAACAGGGTATACCTTCACATCTAGTATAGTTATTTTAAAAAACCATCCTCTAGTGGCTTAATTTTGAAACGACTGTGACTTTTTCTCTTCATTGTTTCTCGAACTAGAGGCCCCTTGATCATTGATATTCAAACTTCTCAGTTGCCTCTATACTTTTCCCAGGATGATATCGGGTTTAGAACTCGTTTCAATCCTGATTTCTTCCATCTCCGTGGATTTAGTCATTTATTTCTCTAGGGTATCCATTTGGTATGTTCTAATAGAAAACATTACATTTGGTGGCATGGAATTTTTATAACAACCAAGTATCACTAGGTCATTCGACCTTTTATCTTCTAGAATATTATTCAGAGTTTTATTGAATCTAAGATTGAAATCTCATATTCTCCCATTCTTATTTAAACCAATATGGGTGAAATTATTGAGAAGAGTATGATACGCGACTGGTGGAGCGAACATAGTCAGAAACATGGCTTCAAGATCATTGAATGAACCCATTTATCTAGTAGGTAATGTTGTGTACCATTCATAATATTGGCCTGATAAGGTTTAAATAAACAACCTTACCATCACATTATCATGTTAAACACAATGAAAATCACAAACATCTAGGAATAAATCAAGGTGTCTTTTGGCATCAATTGTTCTGTCTTCAAAAAATTCTTTCATAGTACCCTTAGGGAGAATAGGGAGGTTGTGTTCCTCTGAGACGGATTTTCCTTTCTTATTTTTTTGGTCAATTATTTCTACAATCATCTTTTTAGATTCTCCGTAAAAAAATACGCTTTGAAAAGTGAAGGATTCTTCATCACTAAAGGTTTCATTCCCAACAACTTCCAGTAAAGAATGTTGTTGAGAAACATGCTCCTCTTGTTCTATTGCAAGAAATATTTTTTCAATGTCTTCTTCTAGTTCCATATATTCCAAGGAGAAGCTTTGGATATCATTTTCTATAAGATTGTTTTCTTCCTCTTGCATTGGGGTTTCCTCTTCTTTATCACGGGAAATTTGTGCCAACTTTCAATTTTTCCAAAGGGAGGATTCTTGTCTCCCCCTCCACTTGAACTATTGTTGATAATTTTTTAAATTGGGAGGGACATTGGAGCACTTCTCATGGATGTAGCATTATTTGGAGTGACAATTGGAGATTGAGTACTTTTTTCATTGGGAATTTTTCCTTTTTTCTTGTAAATATCATTACTGCTAAGTAATGTTTCTAAATTTTCAGCGTTATGTACAAGATTTCTTTGGTTGTTTACTTCTTCTTCTTCGCTCAAGATAGTTTGAATGAAAGAGGTACTAAACCCTACTGATAGTATATGTCCAACAATATTTTTTTTGGATAAAAAACTTTGATCTTTTCAGTATACTTCAAACTCACATTGTTAAAATGATTTGCAAATTCATCAATTTTATTTATATTTCTCAAGATGAAATCTCCAATATTCCATGGCAAGGGAATAAACTATGTTTCCCTTTTTTCATGGAAAAATGTAACCGAAAATTATATTGCCTTGCTACCTCTATAATAAATAATTTATCAAGTACATAATACAAAAGTAAAGAAGGATTTTATTTTGAGTAAAATATCCTTTTGATATTATGATTCTCCATTTTCTCTATTGTCCCCTTTTTCTCTAAAAATTCGGTAGCTTCAACAGATATCCTTGGAATGTTTTCTCCCAAAACAAATTTTTGAAGACCAAAACAAAGTCATTATACACTTCATAGAAAAACATAGGGGTTTTATGCCTCCATAGTTCCTTATACCAAAAGGTAACGAGATCTTCTTCACAATTTACCCTTTTACTGATGGTCAAATTTGGGAATTGGCAATAGTGCACGGTAGAAAATATCAAATAAGAGGCCATAAATAATTTTCTATATGTTTTGTAATGCGACAATTGGGAAGAAATTTCGATAGAAATGAGATTTCCCCAATAAAAAATATCATGTTCTTGGAATGTAAAATAAAGAATACATAAAATCATCCGATATATAGAAGCAGTGTTCTCCTTGCCTGTTACTCCAGTGAATAGCCATGCAATTTCTCGATAGAGATTATTTATATATTCAACATGGATCATGGTTATTTCTTCTGGGATAGATGAAGGATTCTCCAAATACTCCCGTAGGAGGTCGAGCCCATTGTTATGTTTCTTCAAGAATTTCTACAATATTCACCTTGGAATGTAAGATTCATCTCTGACATCTTTAACATCTTGTGGAAGACTTGAGGTGAAAGAGAAATTGGAGAATGTCCCTGGAGTTGTATGATTCTTTGATTCGGTATGTACTTGTCCACACACCATGCAATGATTTTATTACAATCTAAAATCTCTGGAACAAAACCAACACAAGCAATTCTAGATGTCCAAATTACATTCCCTTCTTTCTGTGCAGTACGAGGGGAGGAATAATACCAGTATGATATCGACCACTAGAAGTTTTGATCTTCACGACCAAAAATATTTAGAGTGTCACCATAGAACTATTGTTGAGATAATGTTTCCATTAAGTTGACTAAACTATTTCTTCAGTTGGATAATGGTCTCAAATAAACCTTTTTCGGAAATATAATGACAGTTTAATCCCTTGGAAAATGAATATTAAATGAGAATTTAATAAAAACATTCTCGAGATTTTCGTCATTAATGATAATATTTCTGGGGCCTGTGCAACATTTGTTATCATTTAAATAATACTTAATGTGTATTGAGAAAAACAACAAAATAGCAGGGACGAGTGTGAGAATTTCAATATAATACTTTCGTGAACCCGCTAATCCACCAACTTGCGGTTGTAGAGATGACCAAAAAATATACTAAGTGTGAGGAATGGTCGTTCAAATTTGTGTGCATGACAAATGGAATACTTTGGAGCCCAGTACCCGCGACGAAGCTAAAGGTTAATTGATGGTCGAAATGTAGATCACAAAAGTTGAAGTGCAAAGTGAGGGTCAAGGAAAAAGGAGAGAAAATGTTTGAGCCCACATACCCGGGAATTTGAAGAAAAATTCTAAGTTTTGAAATAGACTTGTATATGATTAAGTGGATAGAAATGAAAATGAGACAACCCGTGAACCTGCGAACCTGTGAACTGAAATATGGCTAAGTATAGTAACCCAGAAAGTGAAAAAAGAAGGGATAAAAGAAAATGGGAATAAAGGGAGGTATAGAAGGGGGAAAAGAAAACGAGTAAAGAAGTGGGGAAAATAGAATGTGGAAGCGAAAAGTGGAAGAATTAAAAGGTCTCAATAGTTACCAATCAACATTATGAGTAAGACCCTCCATGACCAGGAATTAAGATATTCAGAGTTGGAGAATCAAGAATTATCTCTCATGAAAGAAGTAGTGCAGTTTTGGACGTATATTTTAAATTCTCATGTCATAGCATGTGTTCCATCCTCTCTAGTAAAGATGTTTTTGAACCAATAACTAAGAGAAGGGAAATGGGAAAATTGGTTGGAAAAAATTAAGGAGTATGACATTGACCTCAAGCCTTTGAAATAATTCAAAGGGAAAGGATTGTGCAAACTCATTGTGGATAGTGATTCCCTGAATGGAGTGATTTCAGTTTCAATTGGAAATCCTATATCTAGCTTGAAGTGGTACAAAGATACTATATTCTATCTAAAATATGGTCAATTTCCCATCAACATGACTCCAAAGGAAAGAAGAGATTTAAAGATGAATTCAAGTTAGTATGTGTTGATTACTGAAATATTGTTCAAAAGAAACTATGATAGCATGTTATTGAGACGTGTAGATGAAAGGAAGGCCCAAGAACTGATACAAGAGTTTCATGAAGGCATGTGGAGGACATTTTTCATATATTGCTACAACATATAAAATAATAAGAGTTAGATATTATTGGCCATCAATTTGCAAGGATTCATATGAAATGGTGAGAATATGCCTTCCCTGTCAACAATTCTCAAGAAATATGATTATCTTTGGAATGCCTTTGCAACCCATATCAGTAGAAAAACCATTCACATGATGGGGGATAGATGTCATGGGCCAAAAAATCCAAAATCAAGTAAGGGTCACATGTATATTCTCATTTATATAGACTATTTCATGAAATGGTAGGAAGCAACAACATTGAAAAAGGTTGATTATGATGAATTGATTAAATTACTCAAGGATAATATATTTTCGAGATTAAATTGGTGTTTCAGAGAAAATTATTACAAACAATGGCTCAATTTTCATTGGATCAAAGTTCACAAAATTTTGCAGAGAATATGGCATTATGATGGGACAATCATGAAATTATTGTCCACAAGGGAATGACCTTGTCGAGTCTACAAATAAGACATTGATTCAAATCCTAAAGAAGACTATTGATCGAAATCAGAAAAATTGGCACTTGAAGTTGACAGACACTTTATGGGAAATCAAAATGATGCCAAAGAATAGCATTGGGATGTTTCCTTACATGTTGGTTTATGGAAAGGAAGTGAACATGCCAATCAACCTTGAATTGAATGAGTTTTCTTATGCGATCAACCTAGAGGACACTGAATATACTCCCCCTTTGCAAAATAGATTGAATCGATTGTTGAGATTAGAAGAAGAAATAAGTGAGGCTTTGAAGAAAATATCATAGAGGCAACATAATGTTAACAGATATTTCGATCAAAGTGCAACAAAAAAAAATTTCAAAAGGGTGAATTCGTGTTGCTCTAGAAAAAAGAGAAAGAGCAGCCATAAATGCATATGAAGTTCAAATCACTTTGGATTGGGCCTTACCTCACTAAGAAAATTTTGGGTTTCAACTCATACATGCTGAAACATTGTTAAGCTAATATTAGCTCATTACCCCTTAATTGGGGCATATTATATTAGTAATGTTATTTTATTTATGTCGGCTTTAGGCCATTAGTTGTAATTATACCTCCTAGTCTCCTATATATACCAAGGAGACATTTTCATTTTGAATCATCTTGTACTTGAACATTCAAGTGGGGTAAAAGGAGGTTGCCCCCTCGAAGAGGATTATTATCTGAAATTATCTCTTTTTCAAGGCGTTGAGTACTTTTTCTGATGTTTTTTTATGCTATATTGGTATTTGGTTCTTAACATATGGTATCAGAGCTCAAGGTCTTGGGGTTTCGCTGCTACATCTGAGACACCGTGCAATTTTTGCTATAACTTTTTTTCTACAATGTTTTCAAAGAAACGGCTTGGAGGATATTTAGTAGACGGATCAAGGTACGTTGGAATCAAAATTAAGCTCCTGAGGCCTTATACTTTTGTAGATACATCCTGTACAACATAGGGTTCTGGAATCATCCTGAAATGAGTCATTGCATAATTTTCGCTATAAAACATTTTTCGTAACATTTCAGACCCTAAAAATTGGAGTCTATTTACAGAAATTAGTAAGGTATCTATGGTAAAAAGTTAAGCTTTTGGGTCATCTTAAATTTGTAGATACACCCTGTGTAAGATAGGGTATCTGACTAGTCCTATTGACTAGTCTCAAGAAGGTGTTCTAGGAAAACAATCATAACTTCTTCCTAGAGTATCCAAATTGAGTGGGACTAGTTTCATTGGATCGTGGATAGTCTTTAGTATTTTTGGTGCAATTTTCAGAATTTTATATCAATTATTTTGTGTGGGGCACGCTATACAAGTGAGATCTCCTGGAAACTACAAAAATCAGCAAGTTGTGGGGAAGTTACCGTAAATTCCACTTGGCACATCCATTTTTTATCAGACCTGTGGCATTGCAGAGAAGAAATATAAGAGAACTACATAAAATAAAGTTTCATACCCAAAAGGGATGAAACTTGGGAGATACAATAGAAGAAATATTGTCTAGCAGAACCACCTCAAAATCAAGGTTCAAAAGTGATACTTGGCCAACATGCCACCAAAAAAGGGAACTTCTACACCAACTAGGCCTCCAGAAAATCCTACTTGGACTCTTGATGAAGGTGAAGAAATGCGTAGGGACATAAATGAACTACAAAAGAAGATGGATTCAATGGAAGATAAGTTGGATACTAAGATGGATTCAATGGAAGCTAAGTTGGATACTAAGA